>MU401473.1:48818-217678 GCA_022579005.1 Poronia punctata
GGTTCGGGTAAAGGGTTTTGGTCGGTTTAAAATAATAATACGCGGCAGGCGTGCATATAACAAACAAAACCTTTTTTTTTTGTTTTTCCCCCCCCCCCCCCCCCCCCCCAAAAGAAAATCCATCTTTTTTTATTGAGATGCTATTGTTGATCCGATGAAGAAGACGCGGACGTGGCTACCGTATATACGATAGAAAACGAAGACCTGTCGCGGTCGGGACCGGAGACGGGGGATTGGGAACCCGTGCGGAGTGAGAATTTTAGCAGGGCTAGATAGACGCTAAATATATAAAAGATGCGCTTAAGACTATTGGCTGAAACTATTTAACTATTAGCTGTGGTCCGATGCAGTCTACCTACTTGTAATTCATTAGACATAAAAAATGTCGCCGGCCATAAGCAAATAAGGGCAGGTATGCGTCGGTGCCGGCGGGGGATTCGGGGTAACTGTACGTGCATCTTGGCGCTGAGCCACGCAACAGAAGGATTGCCTAATTATCCTAGGTATAAGAAACGTCTTATAGTAGGTAGGTAAGACGGTATCGACGGACATGTATATAAGACGAATGACCCTTTCTTTCAAAAGACGCCGATTCATTTTGTATCATCTCTCATTACCCTATACCTTACATCCAAGGTAAACTGTATCTCAGGTAGCTTACGAGTACCGTACCAGTACAACCTCATTCATTGCCAACCAGTCAACAAAACAAACACACAGCGTTACAAGAAAGAAGAAAGGAAGAAACCATGACATCCGCCACTGGATCAATCCTCGTCACAGGAGCCAACGGCGGGCTAGGCTCCAGCATCGCGCGGCAAATATCCTCATCCGCCAAATACGCCAAAACTTACCACGGGATCTACACAGTGCGCGACGTAGGGCGAGCAACAGAGGCGAAGAGAGCAGTCCAAAAAGCCGACTCGACAGGCCATACATACGATCTGGTGGCCTTGGATCTTTCCAGTCTGGCGAGTACGCGGAGGGTCGCCGAGGAGATAAACCGGAAGGTTGCAGAGGGCGAGATCCCGCCTATCCGGGCCTTGATTCTGAACGCCGCGACGCAGGAATATACGGGCCATACGATGACGGGGGATGGGTTCGATATGACGTTCCAGACGAATTATCTGTCGCATTTCTTGTTGACGCTTTTGTTGTTGAAGAGTATGGATAAGGAGAATGGGAGGGTTGTTGTTTTGGGGAGTTGGAGTCATGAGTGAGTACTTGCCCCTTTTTTCCTTTTTTTTTTCCAATTTCTCGAGGAAGATATACTAGACTAACACCGGAACCAGCACGGCCGATAAACGAAATTTAATTCCCGGAGTAATGAGACCCTACGCAGAAGAAAAGTATAACCTCATCTTCAAAGAACCCATCTCAGCCGAGCCTCTGGCACGAGGGAAATGGAGCGTCCCTACAGAAGAGGATAAATCGGGGGATAATGGGTATAGAAGATATGGTGCATCAAAATTGTGCGAGATTATGTTTATGTGAGTTTTTACTTGATCAACCACAGAAAGAAAGTAAAAAAAGACTGACGAAAGGGGGGGGGGGGAAAAAGGCGCGAACTCTCCAAACGCATCAAATCAGATCCAACCCTCTCCTCCCTATCCATCCTCTCCGTCGACCCGGGCGCTATGCCCACATACCTGACACGTGAGCGGACACCGAATGCGCTGGCGCGAAATGTCATGAAGAGCGTTGCTTCGGTCGTCATTTCCGTCGTGGGGCATTTCCGGCCAGGGGCGGATTTCCGCACGACGGAACAGTCGGGGAGTGATGTCTTATATGCTGCTTTTGAACTTGATGGGGACGAGGGCAGGCCGAATGGGGTTTATTTGAATGGGAGGTTGCCAAGTGAGGTGAGTGTCGAGGCGAGGGATGAGAGGAAGTGTGAGGTTTTGTGGAGGGAGAGTTTGGGGTTTGTGGAGTTGAAAGAGGGGGATACGGTTTTGGAGGGGTGGCGGTGATGTTGTTTTTCTTTTTCTTCTTCTTCTTCCTTGTATGATTTTGTCTTCCCTTTTCTTGCAATGTTAAGAGTGTTCATCCTCATGATGGTATGGTACCTGGATAATGCGCTAGATCTAATTTCATTAGAGTTGTATTGTCTCGTTTTTTGGTTTAATAATAATAAATATAACCCCGGCTCTCTCCGGAGAATGAAACTCCAAGTTTGCGGGGAACCGGTTGATGGAACCTGATTGGATCGGATTTCGGAGTCTCTTACCTATCTATACCTGAAGTTTCTTTAACCATGGCTCCTAGTACCTACGGTAAGCCCTACATCTAAATCTAGAAAATCAAAAAGTATGAGCACGTTTATTCATGCACGTACATCAAGTCTCGACCGTTAGTTGATATAGGTATTCTCTTTCCACTATATGGCAACCTCATGGGATCCTCCAGGTCCACAAACGTACCTAGGGAACTGATGAACCATAAACAAGCGCAACCTGAAGGAAGCCATCCAATCCATTCCTACTTGTACGCTTACCATACCAGCTCAAAAATACTAACCTAGGGTATATATAATTTCAGCCTGTCACTCTTACTCGCTCGGATTCTGCATGCAGCTATTCTACCCAGATACACATTGCAGCTTACACACATACTCTCTCTAATGTGCTCTTATTGGCTCTCGTAAGCAGTAGGTAAAGTCAAGCAGGTAAGGTAGGTAAGTGAATGCAAGTGCGTCAAGACTTGTGAGTTGGCTTCTCTACTTGCGTGAACAATCAGGTACGGATTTGGAAGGAAATGATGCGGAGCAGTAACACCGCATCCCGGAAGATGAGATATGGGGAACCCGTACCTCTTAACCTAAGGTAGGAAGAAGTGGTAAAAAGTATATAAACAGGCTTGCTCGTCGCTTCTTTTGATATAGCATCGCAACGCCACGGACACCAAGAAAGTAAGGGTAGAAAGCCCGACTATCTATTTCCCCTCTCTATACTCTCGGTCAGACAGCCATGTTCAAAACTCTAACCCTTATCCTCGCAGCCTCTGCGCTCGCAACAGCCGAAATAATATCACCCCGTACAAGACCAGTCGCCTGCGAATCACTTTCCGTCAACCTCCCCTACGGCGCAAGACTTCTCAACCTCACAGCTACGGAACGCTACAATGTCACGTACGGAGATATTCCTGCTAGCGTCGACATTTGCGATGTAGAAATATATCTGACGCATCGAGATGCCGGGGATGTCGTCCGTACGGCTATCTGGTTGCCGCTGGATAAAGAAAAGTGGAATGGTCGGTTTCAGGGGACTGGTGGTGGTGGTGTATGTTCTTCTCATCTCCATCCCTTGGGTTAAGAGCGTAATTTAACTCTCGTATAGTACTCCACCGGATACTTTGATTCGCAACTCCTACCTCCTGTAGCACTCGGCTATGCAGCTGGTTCGACGGATGGCGGGGTGGGCGAGGATGGTGATCCCCCATATTGGCATCGTGATCAACAGCTCATCGAGAACTTTGGTAATAATCCCCCTATTCCTATCCGCATCTTCATTTCCACGACTGACAGACGGAAACAGTGCATCTCTCGATCCACGAGATGACAGTCATGGGCAAGGAAATAACAGAACTCTTCTACGGAATACCGCCAGCCTACAGCTACTGGTACGGATGCAGCACGGGCGGACGTCAGGGTCTGAGAGAAGTCCAGAGTTACCCGGACGACTACGACGGCGTATTCGTCGGCGCACCCGCTACGAACTGGACCGAGTTGCTCACGGCCATGTTTTGGCCCGTAGTGGCGCAGAAATCGCTCGCCGAGCCCCTGAACGACTGCCAATTGAACTTCATCACGGACGCGAGCGTCGCTGCCTGCGATGAACTGGACGGGGCAGCAGACGGAATCATCGGAAACCCGCTTGAATGCAACTACGACCCGGCCGTCTTGGTCGGGGTTGAATATCCCTGCGACGAGGACAGCAGAACCGTAACGGAAGAAGATGCGGCAGTGTGGGCGGGGATTCGCGACGGGCTCCACGACGCCAACGGTAAACGGTTGTTTTACGGGTTGCGCGAAGGCGCTAATTACACGGAATTATCCGTGAAGCCCAGCTTCGACCCGCCGAGACAATGGATCGCCGATTTCCTGCTCGACGACGAAGACGCCGACCTCGACCGGATTGGTCTCGGTGGACTCGTCGAGCTGTTTTATAAAGCAGAGGCCGAATTCGGAGACTTATGGGGCACGACCGACGCGGATATCTCTGCGTTCAAGGAACGAGGTGGCAAGATTATTACTTGGCATGGCTGGGCCGATCAGTGCATCGCGCCCGAGAACACGATCGATTACTGGGGACGTGTGGTGGATGAGTTTGGCGACAAGAAGGAGGTGGATGATTTTTATCGCGTCTTCCTCGTCCCCGGTCTTTCGCATTGTTATGGCGGTCCTGGGCCTCAGCCGGATCTGTTTGATACTATCAGTCCGCTTGTGGAATGGGTCGAGGCCGGAAAGGTGCCGGATACGCTCTTGTTCGACTCGGGCGATGGTCCGTCGAGGAATATCTGCAAGTATCCTGAACACACGAAATATAAGGGAAGCGGGGATGTGACAAAGGCCGAGAATTGGGAATGTGTTAGCTCTTAGGGGTGGGGTCTCGAATGTTTCCAATCATTCTCGAATGCCTACTTGTCGAGTTGGCTTAAAATAGACTCTGACTACTTTATGAGCCTCTTCTGCGAGCTGTATCCCATCTGACATAGAGACAATCTCAGGAATGCATGGTGGATCGTCTCGTGATACTCTGTGTATTGGTGCTAATCTTCTTCCATTAACGCGGCAAGCTCGGCCTCTTCTTCTGCTGTCATCAGACCATCGCCTGACTCTTCTTTCGCGGTTTCCTTTTCGACTTCCATGGCACTCTCCTCTTTCTCTTTGTTGATCCTGTCCAACTCACCAGTCTGCAACGGCCACGTCCGCACCGTGCCATCTATAGAGACGGACACCACTCGCTTGCCATGATCTAGGACTACCAGATCGGTCACCTCGTTATAGTGACCTTCCAGTGTGCAATATAGTTTCCCAGACGTACGGTTCCAGACTTTGACATCTTCATCGCGGCCAGCCGTGATAACCCATTGGTCCGTCACCGCAACGGTCCTTACATGATGGCCGTGTTGGATTGTGTCGTCGGTTGTAAATCCCTTTTGTCTGGAGAGGCACTTGGATGTACCATCACCACTCGACGTCCAGAGATCCACGTCTTCACCCTCAACGTCAAACACCAATTTGTATACAGTCGTGTCGTGCTCGAGGATGTTTGGTCGGACCGAATTCGCTTCACCCGGGACTTGCTCTGCAAGCTGTTCAACCGTATCGGCTGTGATGCGCCATCGCCGGATATGCGGATCACTACTGGCGCCGACCAAGAGGATGGAATCAGGTGTAGACTCTACAGGATCGATGACGAGGGACTGCACTGCCATCATAGTGACAGTTTGATCCTGAATAACGTGGATCCGAGAAGCTGTCTCGATATCCCAGACTATGATCTTCTTGTCTGCACCTCCGCTGATGAGACATGCCTTGGAACCTAGCTGTGCGCATACAACGGCTTTCACAAAGTCGGAATGACCGCTATACTTGCGCCCGGGCTGTTTCGTCTGGAGATCCCATGACCATATATCTTTATCCCAAGACCCGGCGAATACTGTGCCGTTCGTTGGACCGCCTACTGCTACGCAGGTGACAGGGGCAGTAGGACCTTTGAACACTTGCTTGGCTTCTCCTGACTAGAACCATGTGAGTTACTCGGACTCGACTGCGCTTTCAAATGACCCAAGATATGTAGTAAGTGTATGATTAAACTTACATCTACATTGACTCTGCGCACCGAGCCGGTAGACTCGGCGATAAGCAGGGAGCTTGGTGACGAAGGGTCTGGGATAGCGGCGAGTAATTTTGACTTGAGCACGACGGGATTTCCATTCTTGTTTGTGGCTTTTGCCGTTCGTCTGTCAAGTAAGGCTTGTTCGGCACTAGGCAGATTATATTAGAATACGTACTGTCACGAGCTTGAAAATGTTGGATAACTTACTCTGTTTGGAAGAAATGCCCAGGCGATGTTCCCTTTTTCATCTTGCCTGACGGTCCCTGTCTCTGTCTGTTGGTCTACCTGAATCGATGATGTTTTTTTTTTGCGGGTTGGCTCGATACACCTCGATCTCTTTTTATTTTGAATGGATATCGCAGAGGATTTCATAGGCTTTTTCTCTCGTCCTTGAATATTCACAAAATCTCTAGGCAACAAAATACCAGTTCGAAATCATACAACCAAGGGGTACTTGGAGGGGTTCGTACCTTGAAAAGAACCCCACGATGATTCACAAATGCGGTTAGACTCATATAGTGGAACTGTGAACATTGGATTTGGAAGTCAGGCCAGCACGGACCATCAAAATTGGAAATATTGACACCTACCCTGGAGACAATGGGTACGCGCTACGACACATAATCGTGGTGGGGTAATACAAGTTTAATTGATTGGGACGCGTCGCGGTGCGGTCATGTCGCGTCTAGTCCGGTTCCCAGTGGTTCCCAATTGGATTACTTCGACATTTGCGAGGAATCAATTGTTGACACTAGGAAACCATCCTACGTTACTATATCAATTTGAACGAATCGCGATTTCTGTACCTGTCGTCTTTTCTTCACGGCTACAGATGCCAATATAACATCGACGTATTGGACTTACGTATCGGCAATCGACCCAGGCCGACCGCCTTTTCTTTCATCTCTCACTCCCCATGGCATCTACGGCCCCTTTCCGCCCAAGAGCCCGGCCGGCGCATACCCAGGGCTCTACACATTGCGCCTACACTCCCGATGGGTCAAAACTGGTCACAGTAGGCTCCAACAACACTATCCGACTCTACAAGACTGGCTTCGACGGAGAGCCTATCAACATCGATGACTGCCAGGAACAGAATGTCAGCGTCGCCGCCGCAGATGACTTCTTCGTCGTAGGATCCGAAGACGGCACCGTCAGCGTATACTCGATAAATAACGCCGCTTTCGACCGATTTCTTCTCCGGACCTCGCTTCCCATCAGAGATATCGCATTGTCTCCCGACACTACGTGGTGTGCCGTAGCAAGTGACGAGTTGACGGTGAAACTTGTTCGAACCGACGACAACAGCAAGCTCCGACACCTGCGAGCACATAACAAACCTACGAAACATGTTTCCTTTGACACAAAAGGAGACACGATTTCTTTGGCCTGCACAGACGGCGTGGTGTACGTCTACGATCTCGGCGGTGCGGAAACAGAGGATCCCGAGTTGATTAGGAGGGTAGATGGTGTTATAGGCACGTTGGATATCGAGTCGGAAAGCAGTGCCGACATTGCATGGCATCCCGACGGCCGCGCCTTTGCAGTTCCCACCCCCACGCGTGATATACAAGTCGTGTCCAAGAATGACTGGGAGAGGCAACGGGTATTCGCGAATGGACACACTGGCGAGATTACCGCTCTAGCATGGTCTCCAAACGGAGCCATGTTGGCATCAGCTGGGAAAGATAAGAAAATCTTGTTGTGGGACACCAAGACGCAGGCCGTCATCTCCCGCCACGATTTCGCAAATGTCCTGGATATTGCATGGCACCCTACCAGCAACATAATATCCTTCACAAACTCGGACGGGGAAGTATACATCTACCCCGACTTTGTGTCAGATCAACACGCCTCCCTACTGAAGCTTCCGAAACAACCCGCCCCTTTCATCCACGATCCTCTAGCCGAGACCAGCAACCTGAGAAGACCAGACACCAATGGCTTACCCATGGTTTCGAGGCCTCGGAGAGATTCGGTTGGTAGCTATGACTCTCTCATGGACGGGCCTTTGCCGGAAGATGAGGATTTCGTTGAAGATGACGATGGTGCTGGGTACGTGATTAACGGGAATGGAAAGCGGGTGATGGATGGTCTTGGAGAGCCTCTAAGTAAACGTCGCAATGTGCTGGAAATCGAGTATCATGAAGCCTTCCAACCCGGGTCGACACCTTGGCGAGGGAACAGGAAATACCTCTGTCTGAACCTCATCGGGTTTGTATGGACTGTTGACCAGGACGGCCATAACACAGTCACTGTCGAGTTCTACGACAACGAGTTTCACAGGAACTTTCACTTTACCGACACATCACTATACGATAAGGCATGTCTAACGGAAAACGGCGTGGTCTTCTCCTGTCCCCCAACCGGTGACACGCCGGCAACGCTCTTCTATCGACCTCACGAGTCGTGGACACATCGTACCGATTGGAAGACACAGTTGCCCAAGGGAGAAGCTGTTCTTGCCATGTCTCTGACCGATTCGTTCTTGACTGTCACGACCACGGCCAACTACGTACGCATTTACACACTCTTTGGTATACCTTACAAAGTGTATCGGCCCAAGAGCTCACCCATGGTCACATGCGCCAGTTGGAGAGACTATGTCATGACTATAGGCAACGGCCCGGCTGGTGGAGACGGACGGACGAGGTTACTCTATACGATTGAAAATATCAAAAGAGACGAGATCTGCCAGAACGAAGATACAGTAGCGCTTCCTCCAGGCGCAACATTAAAGAGTGTCTTTTTCTCAGACAGCGGTGTAAGCGATGGATAGCCTCTCACTAATACTCGACCTGTCAAGCTAACACGTTTCTAGGATCCATGTATCTACGATTCTACGGGAACCTTACTCACCCTTTTACATTGGCGTCAGCCGTCTAGAGCCTGCTGGATACCTCTTCTCGACACAAAACTACTGCCGCGTCTGGCTTCAGGCAGAAAGTCGGAGACATACTTCCCAATTGCCGTGGCCGACAACAAATTCCACTGCATCATCCTCAAGGGCGGAGACGAATACCCATACTTCCCACGTCCCCTGCTTTCAGAGTTTGAATTCTCCGTTCCTCTCACGTCCGAACCGCCGAACAAGAAGAAGCCAAATCCCGACGCGATGGAAGACGACGACACAGTAGACGCCACAGATGCCGATTCCGAAAACCGGAAACTGGAGCAGCAGTACCTACTCAAAGGCATCGAGGCGGCGCAATTACAAGACCTGGCCGATTCGACCCGAGGCAGTCACAAGCAGCGATCTCAACTTGCGCGTGTAGAACTTGAAATCGACAAGGCGCTTCTCCAGCTCCTGGCGATCGAGTGTCGCGAGGGTGAAGATAGGGGAATGCGAGCTCTGGAGGTAGTTGAACTGATGCGCGATCGTACAGGCCGCATGTTTGAGGCGGCCGGCAAGATTGCCGAACGATACGGACGCACTATCCTCGGAGAAAAGATTCGCGAAGTGGGCGAACGGCGCGTAAGCGGGTTAGAAGACGATGAGGAAGATCTGTAAATAATCCAAACATTTTTTCATCTGTCATGGAACACATTATCGTATAGGTGGAGTTCAAGGCCAGATGACATTTTTACTTGTACGTTGCGTTAGGTCTTTTGTCACGAGGAATGACAGAAATAGCATCATACTGTTTTGTTTGTTTTGTCTCCTACCTACCATGGTTGGAATAGAGTACATAAGCCGTACCAAATAATGTCAAAGAATGGGAATATAACATTGATACTTATTCTCGTTGGTTGACTCTGCAGCATACTTGCTATAAATAAGGCAAGAATGAATGGTTAACTTACAACGTACATGTCGGTTCCGGCATGTCATCGGGTTGTCCGTGATTGTGGACATTTTCATACACGTACATGCAGATTTGCCCAACCTTGCTTGGACCTACCTAATACATCATACACGTGTGAGAGGCTCGGTTAAGTTGAAGCTAAGCCGTTAAAGTAAAAAGAGAGATATTTGGAAGGATTCGGAGTATGATTGCTGATATTTGTCGACCCACACAGGTGACAGGTAAAGGGAAATATTTTACTCAGTACCTAATCTATTTATCTGCATGTTTTATAATTTACGTGTCTACCTCTTCCCTAGACGACGTTGAAAAGAAGACAATAGACTGAATAAAAGAATAGAGAGACTCGTTATCCTTGTTGTGCAACTTTGGCTATGTAATATTATTATTAACTCTGGAGTACTCGTAAGTCGAGTCAAAACACGCTGACGGGCAGGATGCCGGTTTCAGAAAGCATGGCAGATAAACCTAACCTTATGATCCTTGCACTTAACCGAGTAAGTAAGTAATTCTGCACGTGGGAAGTAACAGTATATTTTTCTGTTGTGTAAAATATTAGCCGACCTGTCTGTTTGTGGCACAGCGGTTAAGTAATGGCCCCCATCTTCCATTCTAGAAAATCCAAACTTTTTAAAGTGAGGAGAAAAGTTTGGACTTTAATACACAGACATTATGACGGGATGAGAGATCAGGAATATCTATCCACCTAAGCCTAGAAAGGTGGTAAGAGTCAAGACAACCGATATGACTAGAATGGAATAACAAATAACGGCTTTCGGCTTGTTTTGGTTTTGTCAACGGCTTGCTTGTGGAGACTGTGTAATACCTGAAGTTGTATAACTTTGCGCCGTCTAAACAAACTGTCAACTACATAGGTACATTATCGCGGCGATGCAACCTGTAGAGTTATAGCATCACGATATATGGTCTTTGAGGAGCTCTTTCTCCGTTTATTTACTAGGTAGTCTAGTCAGCTGAAAGAATAATAGAAAAACAGGTCAGTGCTCCCTATTGCTTGCATGTTTTAATGTATTCATCTCATTTCATACTAACACCATAAAAAGCCTAGCGTTGCTGACGGACTAACCTAGATCCTCCCGGCAAAGCAGCCAAGAAGCAGAATATTGAAAAGAAGAATGAAATACTTGGAAAAGTAGACTAGGTAAATCGCCCGCTAAAAGATGTACCAAGATATCTGAATCCAAACAAGCAATGACTATCTCGTTGGTAGACTCGGAGTAAGATCTCTCGGTTAGAATGTTAAAACGGTCGCTAGCCACACTAAACCTTAGGTGCTTAGATTACTAACACCGTCGAGTACCTATACGATGGCAAAACAGAGGCGAGACGAAGAGCTCGTTTAACCGTGGTCGGGTCGATCATTACGGCAAATGTCACTATTTCGGCGTAGCGTATCTTCAAGTGCCAGATCACTCCCGCATTGAGCCAAATGCAGGATCTCAACCCCCGAGTTGTGTTACACGCTAGTCTAGATACAGTTCGTATATTGCCAAGTATGATGCTGGCTATTGCCTTTCCAGAATATCTGGTTCTGACCTATTAGGTGACAGCTACCGTCGTTGCCGTTCTCCCTGCGCCGCTTCCTTCGGCCCAGATATAACCAACAGTTTTCCTTTAACATGCAGCAACAAGCACCGGCTGACGTTTTTGTAAGCTTGACCTAGTTGGAAACCCAGCTGAAATTTATTGCCTCGTAGGAATATGCCGTTGGCAATTTATTGCTTGCCCTTTTCTTTTCGTCCCACGAGTACAAACCAAACTCAAAGAGGAGTGAGTGAGTGAGTGAGTGAGTGAGTGAGTGAGTGGTAAGAAGGAACGATGCCGAAACATGAGTACTCGTATTATCCCGAGTTTTTGCGAATTTGTCGGCAATAAAAAGGAATACTCGAGAGAAATTGGTCGGTAGAATAGCTTCAGAATTCGGAATCCTGTCCTGGGGGACCTTGCAATTATTATATTACATATGCTGACCAGGAATGCGTTTTCAGATATTCATCGACAAAGTTGAAACCTGACCTTCTCCACCAAATTCTTCATCCCTCAACGACCCATTATCAACCCTTGTTCAAGCATGGACACCTTGTCCCTAGAGACGAATCAGACGGTTCGGTTTGAGCTTACGTGCTTTGGTCTTAAGTCAGCAAAAACGTGTTTCCTGTTACTTTTCCCTACTAGACAAACTCCACCCTGATGCCAAGTTTAGCTTGTATTCCCACGCTTATCTTCGCTAGGACGGGAATCGAAGTTCGTTAGTCTAGTGTCCTCAGTCTAAGTTCGCGGCACTTTCAAGACACTCCGCGGTAGGTATTCCTTCCTTCCTGTCAACGGCAATGCAATAGGTATCGTACCGAGCTATCTAGTTAAAAACAGAAACCGACGCTTATTTAGTTTACCTGGAATGAACAAAACATCAGGCTCTATAAAGAAGTGACGCCAGGTATAACCTTCGAGTACTAGAAAATACTCGATAACAGTGTTGTAAGATAGACGGACTTCCCTCACGGCATTAGGAATTCCGAAATCCCCTACGTCGTATCGTACAAGCTAAGGTACAATAGGTATGCAGGCATAATACACGTACAGAAAAGAAAAGGCCATGTGTGGTCAAATGGCAGGGTTGCAGTCATACTACGGCATCCCATTCTTCTGCATAATCTTAAAAAGTTCTTATTAACAAGACGACCAGGGTCCGGCAAGAAAAAAGCAGGGGAGACCCTTTTAATACTTGGCTCCACCCCCACACCCGCGAGAAACCCTCCACAAGGCCTTTATACTATCTTTACTCTTACCCATCCTTACCGTGCGTATTTGTTCTCTTTATGATACTTTAAACTCTATACCACAGCTTAATCAACTTTGGAACCCGAAAAAAAGATTGGCGATTCGACCAAGACGAAAGAAGAATAGGGCTCGAAGCTTATTTTTCAGTAATACTTGGGGGGACGAGGACGAAGTCTATATGGACGTCGTCGATTCTATTAGCTGGGCCCGAGATACAACGATAGGAGGAGGAGGAGGAGTCGAATAAAGACAAGGAACCGGAAATGCTGCGTTGAAACTCACTCTTTTCACAGAATCAACCGGTTCGTCGGAGAGAGTGGTTTTTTCGGAACCGGAACCTTTTGGGAAGATGATGATGCCCGGGAACGAATGGGAGCTCTACAAGAGACAAGCCACCATAACGACGACAGCGACAGCACCGACACCGTCTGTACACGACAATCATGGCGAGGAACCGGGCGCCTTTAATCATAAACCGACCGTCGAGGCCTTAGTCATTACATTTACAGTGAGTACTGACTGACTGATGGCAAACTTTTGGGTGGTGGTGAGAGTACTCATTCGTTTTACCAGGTCATAGCGTGGATTTGCGTAATTCTGCGAATATGGACGCGCCATCGACTTCGGGCTTTGGGATGGGATGACCTTTTCGTTTTTATTTTTCGGGTAAGACAATCCCTAGGAAGACGGGTAGATATACTTGTGTTTTTTTTTTTTTTTGGTTGTCAACTAACATGACTGGTGAAAAAAACAGATCACAGGGACAGCGGGTGGCGTATTTATTCTTTTATGTAAGTCTACCATGTCCATTATGATAACTGCCATCCTTCCCAGGAGGTTGTGAGTTGTCGCGTATGTCACCGGCTAACTCGTCTCCTACAGTATTTGATAATGGACTCGGCAAACATTATGCCGATATAGGAAAGGAAAATCAGAGGATGTTTCAAAAGGTGAGACTCTTTGATACATGTCCAACTTCACATACCTGTAGGCACGAATACCTAGGCAAAAGGGAACTAACCGTGACCGACAAAACATCAGAAATACTACGTCGCATTACTGGCCTACACAATATCGACAGCGCTAATGAAGCTCTGCCTATTATCTCAATATCTCCGCCTATTCGCCGACGACATGCGGACGCGCAGGTTATGTTGGTTCTTTATTGCTCTAACCAGTGTATGGGGTCTCGCCTTTTCCGTCATCGCTCTGGTACCGTGTGTACCCATCGTCAGTTTCTGGGACTGGGCCGACACGACAGCTCGATGTTACGGTTTCGGGTCGCGTGTGCCGGCCGAGATAAGCAGTACATACGGCGCCCATGTCACGACCAACGTCTTGCTCGACCTCATCGTCCTTGCCATACCGATACCGCATTATTTCAAGACTTTTAAGGAGAAGAGGCAACGGGTCGGCTTCACTCTTATGATTCTACTGGGTATATTGTAAGTCTTGGTGAATCCTACAATCTGCGACTAAGAGGAAGAATGTAAAAGGTTGGATGAAAAGGGGGACTTGAACATGACACATACTAACACGACTTTTCCAGAGTCAACCTGGTCAGCATATGGCGTCTACACGTCATAATCCGCACCCGAGCCGCAACCTGGCCCGTCCCCGACCCAACCTTTTACGGACCCCAGTCCTTCGTCCTCGCCGTCCTCGAAGTCGACCTAGCCTCAATCGTGGCCTCGGTCCCGGTATTCTGGCCCATGCTGACCCAGAACTGGGGCAAAATCTTCGTCACGCAAGAAGTCCACGTAACGCGCCATCACCGCCGCCTATCCGGCGAAGACAACTTCGAGCTCCACGCCACCAATTCCTCCTCCCGATCCCCCAGCCGCGCAACAAGCGACGGCGGAAGCCTGAAGCTCGTCATCCAAGACACGGAAGGTCAAGACCGCGGTCGACGATCAGAGAGTAAATCGCGAAGTCGTAGCCAGAGTCGCGCGCCGGAGAAGAAAAGATACGACATGAGCGATCCGTATATTCGCGAACGGGTATATCCCCTCGATGGCGGGAACATGATCATGTCGGAGGCGCAGGTGATTTCCGAAGGGGCGCAAGGGTTTGAGCGGAATTATAGGGAACATTTCAGTCCCGGGGTTTCTTTATCTCAACCTGCTTCGATGGATAAACTTGATGGGGCGGCTGCTGCTGCTTCTGCTGCGGCGGCGAGGATGAGTACTGATCATAATAGGGATCGGTCGTGGAGTATTTCTATATCGAGGAAATCTTCACAGAGGTTTCTGAATTGATTTTTTTCTTTTTCTTTTTCAATCAAGCGAACAGACGATCGAACGAAAATGGAGTGAGATATACGATAGGTTAGATTTTGGGATATGGTTGGGTTGGGTAGGTTGTTTGTTTGTCTGTTGTACATAAAGTTATTATCTTGTATATACCCCTTATGCATTTACTCTTTGATAAAATCTCCAAAATACAAGAATGCCGCAGGGCTAATCAAACATTATCTTCTTACAAGGTGTCCCATCTCTGATTGTATTGAAAAGGAGAAAAGTAAGGTGAAATCATCCAAGCTACACACCGTTGCGTAGGTAGCGGCATATTGGTAACGGTCTAGATTGCCTACGCAACAATTACAATATTATTGGACTCGATGTAAGAAAAAGTCTTTATTATTAGACAGTTATATCTGCACGAACACTGGCGAGGCCTTGGTCGTAGGCAATAGAAGGGCAGAGACGACTAACCTAGTCCTTATGCCGGTTGCGAAAACACCGTTGCCGAGGCCAAATACATATAAAAAGACAAAGCTAAAGCTTCAAGAACTGGCTCCGGGTTGCGAAGCCGAAATAAAGGACAGAGCAGAGATTTCACATACCTAGGTAACTAAGCTTTCGGCTAGACAAATAGTAAAAGAAGATGAAAAACAACAGGTCGAATTTTACCATCGTAACTAGACCAGATGGTCTAAGTGGGCAGCCCGTTTTCTTGTTCTGGCGCGAGGTTGGAGAGAAATGGCATCAAACGTGTGTTGGAGTGGTATGAATCCCAAGTCAACGACTTCATCTCATCTCATCTCACGCTCTCTACTTGGACTTTACCTCACTCGGAAAACAAGAACAGAACGACAGAAGGATCACGGATAAGAGTGCAGATAAATATTTGAATAGGTGATTCATATCCAATTCTTCAATCCAACACAACACCCGTATAACTATCCAAGCATAAATTATGTTTCTGCTTGTCGTTGAGCATAAACTTCAACTCCACCCTTCCTTTCCCTTGACCTTGCCATTGTCCTTCACCACCACCCAGGCTGAACCGAGAGTCCTCCTTATCCAGGCCATGTTGCCCACCAGTGACCACCACCCCGGCCTTGCCAGCAAGTGGCGTCCAACATCGTGGATTACCGGTCTCATCTGTCTCTGTGATGGGCCGGCCCCAAGGGGGACCCCCAATCACCAGGGAGAGACTCTCTCCGGTACTCATATCCGTTGTGGCCTCTGTGTCAGAGACCACGACAGGAGTTTGTTCCCCGGCAACAACCAGCTGAATAGACGCCATCTCAACTCCGTACCACACAACAACAACAACAACAACAATAAGAGCAACAACAACAATATGTTAATTCCTGGGACATGATGATCAACAAGTACGCAGACGGAAGCACCAATCTGTTCGAACTTGTGGATGTCCTTCTCCTTCTTCTTCTTCTTTTTGTCCTTTCACTCGCTCCGTGGTATTTATCATCAAACGAAGGGATCTCCTTCGTTTGATGATAACGAGGAAAGAAAGAAACAAAACGAGAGATGATGGTTCTCTTCTCTCTGGGCTGTTTGTCAGGCGGCGTCGATGTGATACTTTTCCTCTTTTCTTTTTTCGTTACTTGGTGACTGGCAATATAGTAACTAATGTATCGGGAGAGAAGAAGAAGAAGAAGGATGAGGAGGAGGAGGAGAGGAGGAAGATCGAGGGAGAGAGGGCAACGGGAGAAGTGGGATGGATAGTGCCACTTCCACTCTTAAAAGGCGAGAAGGATTTACTCTTCGTTTTTTGAAGAGGATCCCGTGTGAGGAGGTGTTCGAGTGGACATTCTCCTCATCGTTGGACATGTCTGTCCATGCCGGATGAAGGCCATACTTGAGATGGTCCGGGCCGGGGCAGAACGTGCTCTTGTTCTCCAATTTGGTCGGTGTCGAGATGGGAGATGATAAGTGGGAACTCCACTACCATACAGTTGGTGGAGGAGGAGAAGGGAAGAATACTTTACTCTTCGTGTTGGGAGAAGAGTGCGATAAGAGGAGAGAATCGGTCCAGATCGTACCAACAGCTCACGCCCGAGCTCCTGTAGGCCTTGGCCTCGTCTTGCAGAGTGACATCGTTCAGCTTGGGCACGATATGATCCCATGGCAATTTCGATCGCCATTGAGGAAGTACTCTGCTTCTTGTTCAATATCTTCCTCGACCCCGATCAAAATAGTGGCGATTCCGTGTTTGAGGTCGCCGGCGTTTCTTTCTCGTCCTTCTCAAGATGGGGATCGTGGCTGTTGGTAGAGGACAGAGAGGAAGGACAGTCTAAGAGGAGTGCACTACACGATTAAAAGGTTTGGCGATCACCACCACCACGCCAACCCCCATCATCCTCCTCTTCATCTCCAACGCACCCTGCGGCGGGCCTTGAAGGGTTGCATAATCAAAGATCAGTGGCGTTAACTGATCCCGATTCTCCGGGTTCACCTGCTCCATTAACCCTTCCTCATTCTTCCACACCATCGTCGTCATCCTCCTCCACCTCCCGATGTTGCCAAACCCCGGGGGAACTCCCCAAGGTTTGGAGGAGGAGGAGGAGGAGGAGGAGGACTCGGGAGGGGGGCCCATCTCAGTCCTCCTGCTTGACTTGCCCAAACGGTATGAATGAGCAAAAGACCGCGAACCACCACCCGAATACAAAGAGAAAATAAAAGGCCGAACCGGATACATCAACAGTCAATCAAACTGCTCAACATTGAAATCCACACCGCTGTTCCAACTTCCAACCCTCCTTCTTCCACACCGTTCGTGTTCCTCCTCCACCTCCCCATGTTGCTAGACCCCAGGGGAACTCCCCGAGGTCAGAAGTAGGAGTTGTAGGGGAGGAGGATCCATCTCAGTCGTGTTTGACTTGCTCAAAACGGGTTTGAATGAGCAAAAGGACGGGGGAACCACCACCCGAATACAAAGGGGAAGTAAAAGGCCCAACCGAGAGTCAGATCGTCGAACCCGACACCGAAATCCACGCCGCCGTTTACCTAGACAACGGATTGGTGCTTTTACATGTCGGCAAAAGCCACGGGGGTATCACACACACACACACACACACTGTCTCGGTGTTTGAAACAGGTTTGCCGACCGAGGGTGAGCCAGTGGGTAAATAGTCGAGAGGCCGAAGGAACTCTTCAACCCCGACTTCGATCTCGCCCACACGAACACTGTCCCCCACAGTCCAGTCCATCCGTCCGTCCGTCTCTCTCGGCTTTTGCGTCCTCTGCCAACTGCGTCATTGGACCGCACGAAACAAACCAAGCGACCGACCGACCACCCGTCAAAGGAGCAGACTGCCTGGAAATTCACAATGTGTTCAGGTCCCTGAATAGTAATGACCCGTGAGGGCTCATCAGCACCCTCACGTCGCGCAATCGCGGCCTGCTCTGCGTCTACTGGGTAAAGTAGACAGCCGTCAAGATCCTATTTGGCCGGACCATGGGCAGGAATCCGCCAACCACAAACGTGCCAATGCGGCTTCTCTCTTGTAATCGGTGTCTTCCCTCGGGGGTAAAAAAGACGATTTTAGCAGCGCTCGTCAGGTGTTCCTCGTCATTCCGGGGCCGATTAACCATGGTAGAGTATATTCTGCCGCTGGTGCCGCATGCTTGCAGAAGCATCGGATAGGTACAGTTAGGGGGTAGATTTGTCACCCACTGTTCTAACCTACTGCACATGTTGGAGTGCAGCAGAATATGCCGGTAGAAATCTCCAACTGGCACACCTCCTCCTCTACCTCCGTATGCTGTGACGGTGCGGTGTTCCCACTGTACATGTTGTAGTACAGTGTAGAGTCTTTTCCCGGTGGCGACAGCAAGACCGGTCAGGAACTGTGTTCTCTTTCCGACGAGCGCCCACCACCCCCAGGGCCCAACCGACCGACTGCCTAGGTTGGAGTAAAGTCGCCATTCAGCGGGTTTGTTGCTGAATGGTTACCGCCGCTTCTGACCGTGAACGAAAAACAACAACAATGGCGAGGGGAAACCCCAGGACAGAGGTTCGGCGGGACCTCCGCCGAACAATATCCAGGCCCCGTGGCGGTGAAAATGGCACATGGAGAATCTCGACCATCGGTGTGTTCGTCGACGAGGGCGAGGGGAAGGAAAGGACGTGGGTTCAGCGGGACCTCCGCCGAACTCATACCTCTTGAAATTGCGCAGGTTGAAGCACAGTTAACTCATGCCACGCCGTGTCATCCCAGGAGGCTGCGAATCCGATAGTCATTCAGACCGTGTATAGGCTCCGTGGTGCGAAAGGGCACATGGAGAAGAGAATGCCGGGTATCTGGGCAAACAGCCCACACAACCTTTCGGTTTCCATCCTCCAACCACCATTGTTCCTGTACCCGTCACTGTTGTGTCACGGGATCACACCGCGTCAGCGTCGTATGTGAGCCCTTTCCACTTGATGTCGGCTTCAATCAGAAGGCCAGACAAGGGACGGAACGGGACCAGACAAGACCAGACCAGACCAGACCACTGTTGCGTGGTTGGATATGGGAAGAGATTCATCCTCCGAGTCGACAACGAAAGAGGGAAGACGAGAGGAGAGGAGAGGAGAGAAGAGAGGCGACCCGGGGTTAAAAAATCGGCCCCATTGGCGAGGATCTTCTTCCGTTTCTGGATCTTGGAGAGAGACGACAATCCTTCTTTGCACTCCCCCCTCTGGCTGTTGGCCAGAGGGTACAGGAGCGGGCGGCACCAGGATGGAGTATAGGCCAATCCTGGTATTTTCCAGTGCCGGGGTAGAACCGGAGGAGAACCACAAGGGACTGTTGTGTCCTTGTGGGGGGGAAGGGAGGGAAGGCACCACAAGTGTTTGGTTGTGGCGCATTCGGTGGTCGACTCGACTCGACTGACTGACGGGGTATCCGCCAGCCAGCAAGCGTCCTCGTGTTCCATGGTGCCATAAACGTACCACTGGCTTGTGTTGGCATCCTAACTATATGATCAGACTAAATGTCAGCATGTTTTCGTCGATAGGGGTGAGGGGGGTTCTCTTCCAGTCTTTACTTACCTGCAAGGGTTTGGTGCAGTGGCCATTTACCGGCATGCCAAAGGTCTCTCTCTTCATCAGTCTCATCAAGAGCGACAAGGACGACAACACAGTCATCCATGCTTCCTCATCCCGAAACTGCACAAGACGGGTCGTGCCTTGTTGCTCTCTCCCACACTCCATCTCCCTACCCAAGAAAGCGGCCAGGCCGGCATTTTCCAGCAACTTGTTATCGTCTTTAGCAAGCAGCCAACTGACAATACGGAACAAACGGGAAACCTCAGGCTCCACCACCCCACGAGAACACCATTGTAGTCGGCTCCCATGTTGCTGCAGAAGAGGACGGAAAGACAACTCCAATCTCTACATAGCCTAACCCAAGCAGGGTCTGGCGTAGAAATCGGTGTCATCTGTGCGCGCTTCGAGCGTCGCGAATCTGGCCAAGACTCAGCGCCGCTGCGTTTTCGCTTCTGGTTGGGACTTGATGGCGTTGAAGTGGCATAGTCGTGATGATGAGTCTGTAACAGCTGCGGATAGAGTAACTGTTGACTTCGCGGGGGAGGGGGATTTCTAATCAAGAACTCCGTCTCCGGGGTGAAAGAAGGGAAAGAGACCAAGGGAAGGATTCGTACTGGATCTTGTCGTCTTCAGCCATTCTTTGGTTGCAGGACCTCTGCAACCAACCATAGACTCGTGAAAGATGCCCGGCCACTGCAGGAACTCTGCAGCGGCAGCAGGAACTCTGCGCCGGCCGACAGACGGAGACAAAGGCAAGATTCCATATTGAATCTTGCCGTCTCCATCCTCTGCTGCAGGAACTCTGCAACAGAGACCCCGACGGTCCCGACCCAGCCACTGCAGGAACTCTGCAGCGGCAACGGGGACGGGAGCACGTGGAGTTTTCGGACAGAGAGTGGTGATCTGTACGTTCAACGTGTATTGGCCGTGAGGGTACGTTGGTAGTCCAGAAGTTTCCATGATGGACGAGTGATTCTTCTTGGTGTCGTTCTCTCTTGCGGTGTAGAGACTAGAGAGTGAAGCAAGAAAAAATGAGACAAAAGTCGTGTCGGGGTTTTGTTTGAATGGACTTTGATGACTGTAGTTGTCGGGAAGAAGCTGGAAGAAGCTGTCGCTGAGGAGTTTCGCAGGGGGAACGAGTGGTGGGTTATTACTGGTCCGGTTCTGACGAAGAGAAAAGAAAGGAGACCAGGTCTTATTAAAGTCGCCAGTGTTGACGACAAGTGTAGTTGACGACAAGTGTAGTTGACGACAAGTGTAGTTGTCGTAAGAGTTCGACGGGGGGGAGGTTGTTGCTCTGCCTGCAGAGGAAGATGGAAAGGGGACGGGATAGTAATGTTGTAAACTATCTCGAGACTTCTGAAACTTGAGTTTCAGGATCGGCCCGCGGCTGTTATGGGTTTGGCAAAATGGTGGTAGTCCAACCGCCAAAACCTGCTGGATCACCAGGCATAAGAGGGATCGGTGCCCCAATCCAGAGCGGATCCGAATCCGCATCCTCGGCCTGGTTGACATTGGCGTCTGCCGGATTGCCCGGTCGCTGCAAGGGCAACACTGGGTACGCATTTAAGCGCCGACGTGATAGAGGACTATGGGGTTCCTCCCACCACGCCGGATCCGACATTGGCATCCTCGTTGACATGCTCTTGTCCTTTTCCCCTACGAGATCCCATTGAACTCTGGCATTCCGCCGTCATCGTTCGACAAGCTTGACCACCCACTGCAGATGTTGTACTGCAGTGGGGACACGGACGAGGTCGCGAGTGGCGAATAAGTTATGCAGATGTTGCGTCTTCATCTGCATTTCAAGCCGCCTTTGTTCGGCCATGTCACGCTCAACCACGGCCGCCACCCGTGAGGGCGACTAGGAAGAACTCGCTGCACTGCAGCCCTGTTGATGATGGCCGACTGGGACGGTGTTGCCGCAGTCATCTAAGGGGTCCGCTCCATGTTGTATAAGGACAAGGGGCGGGGAGTAGGTCTATCCTGGTTTGAACAATCATCGTCAGCATTACTTTCAGTCCGAGAAAAACATCAAAGGGAGGGAGAGAGAAAGTAGAGAGAGTATGATGACTTACCTCGATGACCAAGGGAAGACGCCTTGATTCCGGACCACCAGACTCAGAGCAGATCGTAAGAGACACGCAAGCAGCGCCCGTCTCCAAGATCCCCCACGCCACTCCTACCACCACAACAACGACACCAACACAACACACCATGACGGGCAGGCCGTCTGGAGTATCACCTGGGTAGAGCAAGCAGCTCTGGCACCAGAGATGTCGCCCTCCAGACAGCCACCCGCCAACATAACCAACAACCACATTCTCAACCTCAACCTCGACCACAACCACAAAAGAAACACCACAATACAGAAAGACCAGGTCAACAACGCCTTCTCTTCCATCACAAGCCACCAATCCTCCATAATTCCTCAACGGCGGTGGTGGTATACCACCGCCGCCCCCCCAAACACCCCCGTGCCCAGGAATAGCAACACCCGGACACGCCACGACACAACACAACACAACACAACACAGCCCGACCGAAGTCAAGAGCAACGACAAAACCAGAATGAAAAACCACAACACAACAACAACAACCACCATGAACAGCCCCCAACCCTCCCTCGGGGCCTCTATCCTCCTCGTCCTCTCTGCCAACTGCGTCATTGAGGACCCCCCAATCCACCTCATCTTTATCCTTCTCTTCTACTCTCTGCCAAACTGCGTCATTGAGGACCTCCCAAACACACACACACACACACACACACCCACCCTTCCAATCCAGGGCACCTTTTCCTCCCCTCCTCCTCTTCTTCGTTACCGCGTCCTCTCTGCCAACTGCATCATTGAGGACCTCCCAAACACCCTGCAGCAATCTCCTCACTGGGGAGAAGTGGCCCGGGAGCAGACGTGTTGCTAGGCTGGTTGGTATAAGAAATCCCGTTATTGTTGGCACCTTGGTTATGAAAGAACCGGCCCCCATTGGCGTGGCTCTTGCCGGAATTGGGCAGCCAACACAGAAGGGCTACCAAGCCAGCTTTCTCTAGCCGCCGCAAGTCCATCTCGATGGGGGGCTGACGAATGGATTCCCCTGGGGGACAAGGGTGCTTTGGTCTTCCCCTCCTCCTCTCTGCCTGACGGCGTCATCGAGGACACCACACCCGACCATCACTCCATATCTTGGTTATATAATATGGCAGCCTTTTCTCCTTCTTCTCCTCCGGCTCCTCTTTCCTCTCTGCCTATAGGCGTCATTGAGGAAAAAACACCACCAAACAAAACTACCTCTGGGGAGGTGTAATTCCCCAGAGTAGTCTGTGATCGTGGCGGCCGCTTCCTTGTCCCTCTCTCTTTCTCTCTCTGTCTGCCAAACAACCTAACCTCCCTTCTACAATGGTAACCCAAGCAGGGAAAACCAAACATGTAGAGATTGGTAGATTCAACTCTGCGTTGGTAAGCACAGAAGTTAAACCAAGACAATTAATCGATCAACCAGGGTAGAAAAATCTCAAGCAGAGATGAATTCATTGTTTGATCGATTTTAGAGGCGACAGACAGACAGACAGACAGACTGGTGTGGTTGCGGTTGCAGTTGCCAAACCATCAAAGACAGACAGACAGACAGCTGGTAGTGCTGCTGTTGTTGTTGCAGCAGCAGCTGTTGCTGGAGTTGTCGTTGTTGTTGCCGGTAGTCTGGGGAAATGAAAGAAGGGAGAAAAAAGTAGGACAAGGTAAAGTAACCAAGCCGGTTCAAGACTTGGAAGACCGGGAAAAAAAGAAGAAGAAAAAACCAGGAAGAGATGATGATGGTCTGCTGGTAGAGGAAAAGACAGACAGACAGACAAAAATTGTCATGGAGGTTGAAAGTCACAAGCAGTGACTAATCAAACATCCATGACAAACTGTCCAAAGGGCGAGAAGAGATGGCAAAAGGAAAATCGACAAAGGTTTGATTGTCGAAAATGTCTGAACCCCCGGCGAGACAAGGACAGTTTGACGAGCCATGAGCTCCAAACCGCAGAGACAACGGGGGCTGTCCCATTTGTCCCTGCGGTGGCCGGGACGGGCCCCAGTGCAGGTTGGGATTGCCCTGGTACGCCGAGACAAGAACGGTTTTGTCTTGCCATGAGTTCCCAGCCGCAGGGACAAAGGGTGCTGTCCCATTTGTCCCTGCGGTGGCCGGGACGGACCCAAGGGCAAGTTCGGATCCCCCTGGTATGTCGAGACCACCTCTCTGCTGGTTGCTGGCCAAAGTCGAAAACAGCAATGGGTTGTTCGATTTGTCCAGGATCCTCCTCCAGTGCCAATTGACCAGCCAGCCAGCCAGCCAGAGCACCACCAACCACTATTGTTCCTCCTAAACAAACCCAAGCAGGGTTTTGCAATAAGGGAGAACAAGAACAGCCGATGCCGAGGTAAAAGCGCGGGATATCGAAATGTCGGTTGTTGACAATCGAAAAGAGCCAGAAATGGCATTGGGGTAATCTAACCTGGTTGAGAGGGTAGATAGGCGGTAATGGAAGGAAGAGGACAAGAACAATGTCGGGGTTCTTCTTCTCCCAACCCGTTTTCTTGCCTCGCTTCTTGGACTCTGCGCCTTTTGGCGAGAGTTCTCGTAGGAGGACCAGCGATCTCCGTCTGTTGTAGACGTAGAAAGCTCCAGCAAGCCAGTGTTGCTGTCGTTGATACTGAGAGAGCTCTAGGCGGTGGCGGAGAGCAGAACGTCCTTGTAGGATAGCTATCAAGTTATTAGCAAGCTGGTCATCGGTTGTGGAAAATGTTGTTTTGTCTTACCTTGGGAACCAGCCCAAGTTGACTCTCACACGGGACCAGACCCCCTCAGGAAGCTGGAGGTTGGAAGTTGTCACTGGTAACCAACTCGTTAGCATGGAAAATTGCGAATTGTAAATAAGATGAGAACTTGAACTCACAGGGTTGCTTGACACTTCTCCAGGCGGGAATATATTTTCGACCCGTCTCCTAGTTGCAATCGTTGTGTTGACGAAAGCAACGGGGCCCGGCCGTGGGCTTTGGTCTTTGCTCTTCCCCAGCCGGTGACTTCCTCTGCTGCCGGTTTGACAATGTCAAGAGAACCAGCAGCAGGGGCAATGTGGCTGGGGTCGACGCAGGGTCCCAAGCCGGCTGCCGTCTTCCTTTGTTGTCGGAAGAAGGACCAATAACGGGGGCACAATATCAGTCGACATCGACGTTGATCAACAACAGCCAAAGCCGAGACCGATATAAACCTCTGCTACTGGTGTAGAACGTCGAAAAAGAGTGTCGGACACAAAGAAAAGATAAAAGGAAAAAAATGAAAAGAAAACAGATCACATCAACTGCGATCTGAAGACTGAAGACTGAAAAAAAAAGAAAGGAAAGAAAAGTACAGGAATAATCTGACATGATGATACATACATATCCCGGCAGGGAAAGAAACCGGGAAACTACCCTTTCGGATCGCTGGTTGCGACCCCACTGGTGTTGTCGAAGAATGCAGCGGCTGCAGACTCAGGAAGTGGGATCTGCATTGGCATCAGAGGGAGTCTGCTGACTCTGCTCTGGTCTAGCGGAAGACGAAGACGCAGCGGCAACGGCAGCAGCCAAAGGGGCGAAAAAAGCTGTTGTTCTGGGGGCAGTCGTGGACCCAGGGACGCTCGGGGTTCCAGTCGTGGCTAAAGATCTTCTAGTCAGCTTGTGTTCGCATACTTAGTTGCAGACGACTGCATCGGAATATTGCAACTGACCAGCTTGGGATGCAGACGGAGCCGTAGTCAAAGAAGCCCTGGACGCTGTGTGTCTAGATGCGGGCAAAGCAGAAATCTGCGTAGAAGATGATGGCATTCCCGGGGGGGCCAGGCCTGGAAAGCGTGAAGGGTAGGCCCGGGCGACTTCTGGAGAGATATCCTAGTCAGAATAACGACAGAATAGGCCAACCTTCCGGGGGGATTGTAACTGACCAAGTGTAGTCATGGGAAATTGACTTCTAGGCACTGAAGCCCCTATAATATCATTAATTAGCGATGTCTCCCGGTCGGTATAGCCAAGGAGACAGGAGATTGACAGAATGAAGGACTAGAGAATACTGAAACTTACAATTAAACGGGGGTGGAGGATTCGCCAGTCCTGAAGCCATAGCAGCTAATCTTCCCTCCGAGGAAGCCGACTCTGGCTGAGGAATGAATGCCTGATCAGATGTCGGTGCTGGAAATGGCTCTGCCAATAGAGAAGGAGTTCGTCGTAGAACTTCCCATCTTCGATTTGCGATTTCTCCGAGCTCATCGTTTCTCTGTGTTTCATGGTCTCTGATTCTCTTAAGCGTGGTCCGCGCCGTTGTGGGATCCGGCCGGTTCATCATGGTATGAGCTCGCTCGACGTCAATCTGTTGCCCGGGGAAAACAGCAAATTAGATGTCGTGGTTGCTTGAAGAGGGGGGATATCAAAAGAGAAAATAGAAGGAAAAAGGATGTCTAAGTGGCCGATAATAACCACACGACTATGATGATGAGCACCAAGCCGATCCCGTCTGGAGACTGGCTAGGTCATAGTCCGGTAGTATGTTCTCATACTGATATGAAGAACATGAGGGCATGCTTGGCTGTAAAAGATGAAGAAGAAAAGGAAGAAATATATGACAATAATGGAATATCCAGCGTGGGGCTTCCACTTCTCGCTAGGGTAAGATTGGATACCAAGACAACACGGTTGTAGGAGGGATAAAAGTTGACTTGTATGGAGAGAAAGCGAGGGAATAAGAAATAGAGAAGAATAATAGTTGACCAACGGTGGAAAAAGGTCTCTGATCAGTTCTATTGGCCCTGAGCCCACAGAACCGAGAGCCACAAAATGACAAAAACCGACAAAAGAGAAAAAGAAAATAGACAGTTGGACGAAATAGAGACAGAATAGAATTGACAAGCATTCCATCCGTCCATCTCTTCGAATCCAAGGTAGGGAAGAAAAACACGATAGAAGTGCAAAAGGCACACGAAATAGAGAAACAAGCAGAGGAACAGAGTAGAGAAACAAGCAGAGAAACAGAGTAGAGAAACAAGCAGAGAAACAGAGTAGAGAAACAGTGAGAGAAATGGAAGTGAGAAAACAGTAAAAGAAATAGAAAACATACCCTCGTAATACCAACTGCTGTATTCAGTCCAAGCGCACAAACCACCGCTTGACGAACAATTAGTTCATTCCGAGACGAGAGTTCCTTGGGTTTCTTTGGGCCGTCCATCTTGAAGGCAAGGAAGCAAGCCGGGACGATTAGTTCTTAGCGGATCAAAGTAAACAAACCTCGAGGATGAAGATGATGAGGATGATGAGCGGCAGAGACTCGTAACGTAACTGTGCGTCCGCAATAGAAGGTGAAGAAGGTTGATCTGCTTGAAGTTGACAAGGAAGCAGAAAGCAGAGGGCAGGATGCAACTTGAAGATGCAGAAGAGTAGAGTAGTAGAGTAGTAGTGTACTATTGACCAAATAAAGTGTGGTGTTGAAGAATGAAGACTGTTGGAAGTCCTGCACTTGAATCTGTGTAAAGAAGAAAGAAGAAGAGGAGGAGGAGGAAAGTCAGTCAGGCCAGGAAATATTTCCCTACTTATAGACAAAATTAGTTGTTTGTGTGCTGTGTGTTTGGGGGGTGTTGGGTGGCAGAAAAAAAACTCTTCAATAGGAAGGGGTCACTTATGAAACGCGTACCTACTTAATGAGGGGGGGGGACTCGACGGCAAGATCCACGATATGTAGTTGACTTATAGGCTCGGAGGTCCACTGTTGAGTGCCGAAACCTTCAACGGACCCGGTCCCAAATGGGGAAATTTTGGTGTGGGGCCGGGCCGGGAGGGGCCGGTACCTGCCATTGGAACGGCCCGAGGTGCAGGCCGAGGGGCATTGATTGGTACATACATGCACAGAATCCAAAGGTACCATGACCAGGTAGGTGAAACATTTACAGTTTCGTCGAGGGGCGTTTGTACAAACTACCTACATGCTAGGCCAAAGATCACATGTAGCCATGTACTGCCTATTAGCCTGAGACATGTCTAGTCTAGCAAAAAGCATGAGTGGTGACTAATAGTGAAGCTTAACATTCTATTAGCAACCAATAACTTATTTTGCTTGTATCAAACGCAGGTTATGTTCATTGGTTGTAATGTATGTGAACCTTTGGGTACAAAGACAATGCAGGTGAGAGTAGCTGTTGAAGCATGATGTCAGCACGTCGAGGTCTTTTTGTCTTCAGGGCCCGCATATCGTAGGTAGATTAGCCATACATTCCTAGGTACTTGGTCCGAATCCCTTTAACCTCGTTGTCTATCTCCACCTTGTCCAAAAAAGTATGTTTATAGCACTCTCATATCAGTGTGTACATACCTAGCCATATAGTCCTGGCCTGAGACTAAGAATCTAGTCCGCATCCTGTAGACCTGTAAGAGGTCCAGCTAACTCTTGCATCCGCCTGCCTAGTAGATCCTCTGAACTACTGAGCCTGACAAGACTCCTAGACCTATGTTTCATTCCTCCCCTGCCGTTGGCCCTCTTCTTCCTCCTACCAGAGGTGCCGTTAACGCCACCTTCCTCTTCCTCTTCCGAGGCGTCCGAGGTTTCCGTCTTTTCCGATTTCGTCTTGCTCGTGCCATTCGTAGTTCTACCCCTGAGCCTAGTCATGTTGATCTCGAGAGGCCGGTCTTCGTCGCCGCTCGAGTCGGTCCGGGCATGGTGCCGGGCCTTGCGTCTCTCCTCTCGTTTCTCTTGCATTTCAGCTGCGTTGAGTAGATCTACCGCCCACCGCGCACATCGTTCGATAAGCTTCCATGCGGGTGGGTACAATGTAGGAAATTGCGTGAAGCCATGGCTTATACCCGGAATCAGTACTACCTCGGCAACGTCCTTCTCATCGAAATCAGTTACGTCCGGTAGTCCTTTCATCCCTTGCGAAGTCTGATGGGAGTGGAAGGCATGCTTCGCCCGGCGCAGACGTCCGGCGAATATAACGGTGTCGTCAACTAATGGGTCACGCTCCCCGGTCAGGAAGTATGTCTTGGGGAATCGCTCCAAGAGCGCATCGGGCGCCAGTATGGGAGACAACAGATAGTCTTGTGAAAAGTCGGGTCGGTTATGTGGGCCGATGTAGAGAATAATCATAGCCCGCATCATCTCGGGTGTGATGATGCGGTCGTTAAAGTAGGAAATCATAGATGACATGGCCAATCGTGTGCGCATGGGTTCGGGATGGTGAGACAGCGACTGGCCATTTTCTTGCGGTGGCGTCGTCGAAGGCGCCGATTTGGACCACGTCTGCGGGCTTGCATGCGAAAACTCGGGATTCGGATTTCGCAGGGCTTTGTCCCTCGTACTGTCGTCTGCCGTTTTGGGCGCAGACATTTGAGCCGAAGGGAGATCGTCTTCATCGTCCGACTGGTGGGGCGTGCCTACGAGGTCGTTGTACTGCATCTTTTTGCGTTTAAGGTAGTTCTTATTAGTAACCCGCATCCTTCGGTCCTTGATCAGGGCCATTTGTTCGTCTGACATCCAATTTCCAATGTTTACGTCCAGGGCCGGATAGAGAAGCAACAGGCCAGCGGGGGCTGGGAGCTCTTCAGGCATCTGACTTGGGCGCCGTTTCGCAGTGGCAGTTTCGATGACCATCAGAGTCATAGCCGTTGCGAGGTTGCCGCCGGCGCTATCCCCGGTAACAACCACCTTCGGTACGTCCCGCCCGGACATCCCTAGGCAACGGCCCCTGCTCTTGACAATAGTTGTATACACGTCGAAACACTCGTTGAGTGCGTAAGGGTATGGATACTCGGGCGCCTTTTTATAGTCCAGACTCAGTACAGGAAGCCCTGTCTTGCCGGCCCAGGCAAAGAGCTTATCGTCGTTACACCGCGGGTCCATAGCGACAAAGCCTCCTCCCGGGATGTCGAGGATTACTTTGCTGATATGTTCCAGATCCGAAATCGGGCCATCGTAGTAGAGCCAGCCAGATACCGGGTCCTTGTAGTCGCTGGTACTGGGCCGAGGGATGCGAATGGCTCGCGGCGGCCAACGTGTAAAGCGTGGACGCATCAAATTCTGCAGTGCGTTTAGAATCGGCGTTGTCCCTTTGTTCCAGCTAACACGCATATGTTCTACAGTGAGCATGCCCCGAACTTTTCGGACCTTCTCGTCGGCTCGTTCGGCAGCTACCAAGTAGAAAAGGGAGAAGACGACGCTCGCAATGTCCCTTAACCACTGCTTTCTGATCTTCATAGCGGTCCAAAAGCCGGCATCGAGTGCAGTCAGCACCCAGGTAGCGCGGAAATACGTGGCGTCGTACATGTTCGCCATGGGCTCCGGGCTTGCTAATCCCACGAGAGTGCTGAAATTCCGGGCCGCATACAAATACATCATGGTAAAGACGACCGTTTGCCATGTCGTTAGAGTTTTGGACGACAGCTTGGACAACGAGCGTATGGGAGACGGTCCATGGCGATTCCCTCTAAAACCAAGTTAGCCCTGTTCCGTGAACTTTATATGGGCACTCAGACGCACCTGTAAAGATAGACCGACCAAAAGGCCAAGACCCCCAAAACCTGAAGTCGACGTGACTTAACGGAGGGTCTACCAAGGACGTGATCTATCATTTTGACAGCTTTAGAAGTCGAGACCCAGTGCTATTATCCAGAATTCGACACTACTGCATACGCGGGGATCCCGAATATCCCGTCCGCTACCGGCAATCGCCTGTTGACTATTGCAACTTGCAGTAAGAGGCAAAAGGGGTTAACCCTCCTCAGTTACGCGGGGATGTAGGGGTAGAATCATATATGCAAGTGCGATACGAGTTCAAATCATGTAGCGTCAGAAGCAACTTGGGCATAGTGGTCCCGAGAGAACAGTAGGAGAAACTGGCGAATGGTCCTCAACTCAGGTTGGTCCTTGAAGTAAGCGGGAGAAAGAGCATAAGCTAAGCTTAGGTAGTCACGGTGATCGGTGAAAGAGAATGAACACTAGGCTAGGCTCGAGAAGACAAGACCAAGTAAAAGTGGCGTCTCACGAGGAAGTATGTACGAGTAGTATTGTATTTATTAAGCCACTGACCCGAAAATAACAATAACCTTGTCAACTTGTCTCAAGAGTCAAGACCAAATTGGAAAGTCGTAAGACTAGTTCGCGGCGGAATCCCGGATGGATGTGCTGGCAAAGCGTCCGAAGAAGCTGAGGGTAAAATTGGAGGACCCTGTGTGTGTGTGTGCGGTCGCACGTGTCAATTAACAAGGTAACCTAGACATTGTGACGTTTGCGTAGACCAGGCACGCATCGGAAGGTTGACATGTGAAAGTGGCTTCTTTCCCGGTCATGTCTGTCTGTCAAAAGCCCCCCAGCGCCCAGTTGGTCGCGACTTGAGCCAATACGGTAAGCTTGGTCCGGGGCTGTCCAGTCAGCATCCACATGATCGCTGGCCCGCTTTCAAGTCCCCTATGATTAGCGCTGCATATTGACCCGTGCGATAGAATGGGGAATTGGAATGTGACCATCCCCTCCTCGAGTTGGAAGGAGAAATACGATAAGTGCATTCGTGGTTGTTCCAGTTTCTTAGAAAATCCCGAGCGATCTCTGGGGTGTCTGACGATTTACACGTATAAAATGAGGAACGGGTCCAGACTCTATTTCATTTCGGCACCTTACATTAATAGGAGAAGTAAAGGTGCATGCATAAACCACCGGAGAACCGCGGTTGCTCCTGGTTAGCACGGGCAGTGAAGCAAGCTATGGGCAAAGATGTTTGCCGACGATATGCGTCATAGGCCCGTGCTGCACTCATTGATAATTTTTGGGGCATTTTTGATGGGTGATGCCGACCCATACAATGCTTTCCGTAAGTATAGACGTCTACTCGTCAACACAATCGACAGTATGTGAGAGGTCTAAGGATCGCCATATCTTGTTGGAAGGGTGAGGTGAACTGCGATTGGAAGGTTCGTTGATGGTCGGTTACGTCCCGCAGGCCAGGCGTGGCCCCAGTATGGGAGAATCAGACCTTTATTCAAGAAGGGGGGCTTTTGCGTGCGCAACCCCAAATTATCGTCCGATTTCCAAACGAGTCTTCACGATCGAGAAAAGAAGATTGTACTCGCAAAGATTCGGTGAAGGTCCAGATTCCATCGAGAACGGATGCCACCTTCACCTTGGCAGGAGTAGTCAGAGGTTCTCAGCGACATCGGGGCAGAAGAACATTATCGATAACGAACCGGCCGCTATCACTGGTCGCCAAACCGGAAAAAACACCATCAACAGCCCGCCAGTAATTAATTTACCTTGCCGTCGTTAGCGCAAGGTGGGATTTCAGCCTGAGAAAGTCTACACGTACGAGTATTGCTCCAACTCCCCGGGCCCTTATTTAATCGCCCTAGTTCAATTGACCCTTTGGTTCCCTTTCGATTGCTCCAAGCTTCTTCCGTCGTGCTCGACGTGCCTTAAACCCGCCAACTTAGCGCCGATTCGCTCCAGAGTCAGATCGCCCTCCTCGTCTGAGAGCCATCGGCGTTGACTCAACGACGACTTGAGTATAGTATGTATTTACTCTCCAGCTTGCTAATTCGTTTCGTATATCTGCGCTTGCAATCACATGTCTTTCTATGTTTGTTCTTATGCTGCTCTTTTTCATTGTCACATCCATAGTTTCTCCCCATTTCCGTCTGTACTTCAAGCTAAATCGTGTGAAAAGTCAGGCATTTGACCGACCCCTTCTATTCAGCACACAGCCATGGCGTTTCGACTCGCAACTCGGTCCGTATTTGCCGGCAGCCTTAGGCGCTGGTCCTCGACAGTCGCTTCTACGTCAAACGGCCAAGATGCCCCCCTTCCCACTGCCGAGTCCAAAGACTCTCAGACGTCGGACATAATAAATAATCATCAGAAACACATGGTAGCGACATACGCTCGGCCACCGGTTATGTTTGTCAAAGGGGAGGGCTGCTACTTGTGGGATATGACGGATCGTAAATATCTCGACTTCACTGCCGGTATCGCCGTCAATGCGCTTGGTCACTCGGACCGAAAGCTTGCCAGTGTCATTAGTCGCCAGGCAAACACCCTAATCCACACATCCAACCTATACTATAACCCCTGGACCGGCGAGCTTTCCGAGTTATTAGTTCGGCACACGCAGGCGTCAGGCGCAATGCACGATGCCTCGTCGGTATTTGTTTGCAATTCGGGCTCGGAAGCGAACGAAGCCGCGATCAAATTCTCTCGCAAGGTCGGCAAGGTTTTGGACCCCACAGGTTCAAAATACGAGTTCGTCTCCTTCCACGGTTCTTTCCACGGACGAACGATGGGAAGTCTATCGGCGACACCCAACCCCAAGTACCAGGAACCCTTTGCCCCCATGGTTCCGGGCTTCAAGTACGGCACCTACAACGATATCGACGCTATCCAGGACCTGGTTACAGAAAAGACGTGTGGTGTAATCATTGAGCCCATTCAAGGAGAAGGCGGTGTGAACGTTGCTACAGACGAATTCCTTATCGCACTAGCGAAACGATGTCGTGAGGTCGGGGCTGTTTTGGTTTACGACGAGATCCAATGCGGTCTCTCCAGGACAGGTAGCTTCTGGGCTCATGGCCGCCTGCCAAAGGAGGCTCACCCGGATATAATAACCTCTGCCAAAGCGCTCGGAAATGGATTCCCGATCGGAGCGGTCATTACCAATCAGTTCGTGAGTGAGAAGATCAAGGTGGGCGACCACGGTACGACCTACGGCGGAAACCCTCTTGCCTGCCGCGTGGCTCATCATGTCGTTGAACGACTAGCGGATGCCAGTCTGCAAAAAGAAGCCCTGGCCAAGTCGGAACTTTTCAAAGCTGGGTTTGAGAAGCTCCGTGCACAGTATCCCGATCTAATCAGCGAGATACGGGGTCGTGGCCTCATATTAGGTTTGCAACTGACGCAAGACCCGTCACCCATAGTCAATGCGGCTAGGGAGAGAGGCTTGTTGGTCATCACATGTGGCACCAACACCCTCCGATTTGTCCCTCCCTTGATTATCAACGAGGAAGAAATTCAAACGGGTCTAGACATACTTGCTGAGGCCATAAAGTCCACCCGATGAGCATAAAAGGGGGTGTTTTATAGTTTGCCTATAACATATCTTATTAGACCGTGCTACGTCCCTCGGTTGTACAGCCACATAGCGACACTAGAGGTAGATAGTAAGGCCATGTATAACGATTCCGATACAAGCACATCTGAGCATGACAGGTGCTCGATCTTCCAGGGGCGCAATTTTGGTTTCGAGGCCGGTTTTTGTCATTGAGGCGACGCATGCGGAGTAAAAGAGGCGTGGCTTACATGTGCAAAATACTTGAACCAAACCTACTACATAGAAAAACCTGGGTACTTTGTAATACCAAATTGGGGTCAGAGGACGCACAGGACGTCATTGGCCATTGTTGATGATGAGACCGTCCGGCCAAAATGGGCCGCACAGATTCAAGTTCTTGGCCTTCGCCCAAATACTCGTAGATGCCACATACGCGGGCGAACCCGCAAGATCCCGATGTCACCTCGATACGCTCGAATATGCGGATAAAGATTCTAGACTTGGCCTGCGCTGTTTCCGATCTAGCATGTTGTGACGGTACACATTGGAACTATTCTATGTTTCGGATTGTGCTTGGCGATCTGCGGATTGGACTGGGCGCCCTCGTCGGATTTCCAAGCGTGGAGTAAAGCGCCAAGGACCGAAAGTTCTCCACAATCAAACGAAGTGTCAAACGACGAGCTACAACCCGGACCGTACCATCGGGACGGCCGGAGCCGTACTCTGCCTTGAAACTGCCATGCGGCCGCTTCTATAGATCCAATACAGCTTGCCACTGGCTATTCCACCTAGTTTTTGACGGTAAGAAAGCGAGTTAAACAACAAACCGATGATTTCTTTCACTTCCAGTTACGTCATCAGTGACCTCAACTCGTTTTGCTGCCAACATGGGAATCGGATTGTCCAGGAGGTAATTGCCCGGTATGTGAATGAACATCGGTACCGGGCAGCTTTGACGAATCAACCGGGTTGGTATGACACTTTCCTAGCTGACACTACATACTTGCCACCTTTGGCGCCTATGTAGATATGTAATGGACTAGGCTAACCTAGATATATGGGATTACATACAGCTCTCTGTTGGTACTAATGCAGCGTTTGCTACTCTCTCAAACCCGCCCCTGCAGTGGACGTTTCGTTACCTGGCAACCCGACAAACAAAAGGATATGTAGTGGTTTCAAAGTTGTATCGAATGTTCATGTACGTCATTTCACAAAAACTCCTTGTACGTCATCGTCTTTGATCAAACAGCCAAAAGGCATTCCACCAGGGCAATCTGACAACTGGAGGGGCTAAAGAATAGAGGGTTGGCTGCAGGTGGTAAGGTCTTTACCGCCTTCCTGTGCTACTTGCGTTTGTCATTCAAGATGAACATACCTAGCAAATGTCCAGCGCCAGGTTATTGTGTGATAAGCTATCCTTGTCTATGAGAAGAGTTTCGTCCAATCGCCCACCAGGACCTAACTACTTAGCAAATTGCCTTTTAATCGGGGGTTAAAATACACGACCAGTGGCACTTCAAGGTAGGTAGGTAAAGTAAGAGGTAGCTACCCCGCACCAGCTGGAAACCTTTCTAGCATCAAGCTTGTGGCATGTCATCAACTCCGTGCATATGCGTCAAATATACTACATCATGCCTTCCTTACATGGGACGGCCATTCGATGGGCTACCTCAAAACATGTACCCCCTCCCCTCTTCGCCCCGTTCCACATACAATGTCCCAGGGTTAGCCCAGGTCCACCAAAGTTAGACGTTGATATACTACTACTACTACTACTACTACTACTACTACTACTCCATCCGATCTTCCACTCAATGTAGGCGGCCCATGACAGGACACGGTCACTACCTACACTGAGTGTTCCTCTCCCTTTGTGACTATTTTGTATCAACCTATATCACCCTGGGAAGTTCCGGCCTTCCCTTTAACTGTTCCCGTCACCTTTTAACCTAAGCTAATCCTTTAGCTCTCCGCGTCCACATACCCTTTCGCCCTCGAGGTAGAGAAAAAGGCAACCGCAATCATGGTCCACCTATCCACGGTCACCGAGAAGAACGGGCCCGGCGCCGTTCCTGACCCGGTCAATAACGTAAAATTGCAGCTTAGCAGCCACGATGATTCCTTCACAACTAGCATCTATGGCTCCAGGTTCGCCGCCGAGGATCTCCCGAAACATGAGATGCCGGAGACAGAAATGCCAAAAGAGGTCGCCTATCGTATGATTAAGGACGAGCTGAGTCTGGACGGGAATCCGATGCTCAAGTAAGTTTCCTGTTACCCGCCGAGACGGAAAGGGGGCATTATAGGCAAGAGCGAGTGAAAAGAGGATACACTAACGATGCACGATGACAGTCTGGCGTCATTTGTCACCACCTACATGGTAAGGAGTATCCATCCTAAAAAGAAGCTCCAACTGCAAGGTCAACGTCGATTTCGGAAGCAGAGATAGGTCCTTGACAAGGAGAAGGGAGGCTAACACGCGAGGCCAGGAAGAAGAGGCCGAGAAACTCATGAGCGAGGCTTTCTCCAAAAACTTCATCGATTACGAGGAGTATCCGCAGACAGCCGAGATTCAGAACCGATGCGTGTCCATGATCGGCCGGCTCTTCCACGCACCCTCTTCGTCGGCCGAAGACCAGGCGGTAGGCACGTCGTGCGTCGGCTCGTCAGAGGCCATCATGCTTGGCGTCTTGGCAATGAAGAGGCGCTGGAAGAACAAACGTATTGCCGCCGGCCTGTCTGCGGAGAAGCCTAATATCGTCATGTCTTCGGCCGTGCAGGTATGCTGGGAGAAAGCGACGCGGTATTTCGAGGTGGAGGAGAAGCTCGTGTACTGCACGCCCGACCGCTACGTCATCGACCCTGTTGAAACGGTTGACCTCGTAGACGAGAATACCATCGGCATCTGTGCCATTTTGGGCAGTACCTACACGGGCGAGTATGAGGACGTCAAAGCCGTGAATGACCTCCTAGTGGAGAGGGGCTTGGACTGTCCGATACATGTGGACGCTGCTTCGGGCGGGTTCGTCGCGCCTTTTGTCGTACCGGATCTGGAGTGGGATTTCAGACTGGACAAGGTAGTTTCTATCAACGTGTCGGGCCACAAGGTAAACAAAGAACGCGCCCATCCCTAGGGATGTCTCACAGGATTTTGCTAAAGAATCATTCCACAGTACGGTCTCGTTTACCCCGGCGTCGGTTGGGTTGTGTGGAGGAGCGCTGAATATCTACCCAAGGAACTGGTGTTCAATATCAACTATCTCGGTGCAGACCAGTCGTCCTTCACGTGAGTGGCCTATACATGTTATGGCGATGATATCGAGATATTTGGCCTCATTTGAGCGCAAGAGGGCAAGTGGCTAATATGATATAACGACACAGGTTGAACTTCTCCAAGGGCGCGAGCCATATAATTGGCCAATACTACCAGCTTATCAGACTTGGTAAGAAGGGTTACCGCGCGATCATGTCAAATCTAACACGTACGGCCGACTACCTGACCGAGTCGCTCGAGGCGCTCGATTTTGTCATTATGAGCAAGAGGTCCGGTGAAGGTCTGCCCCTGGTCGCGTTCCGGCTCAAGGAGAATGAGGATCGGCAGTATGACGAGTTCGCTCTTGCGCATAAACTGGTGAGCATTCAATTATTTTTCTTGTCTCATCTCCTGACTTGTACCCCTCTTCCCTCTGTACCCGTCTTCGGCATTGCTATTTCCAAGGTGTTGAAGGCCATATAGAAGGGCAAGACAGACGGGCATAAAGCGATGATGAGGAGATGCTGACTATTGTGAAAGCGTGCGAGGGGTTGGATAGTGCCGGCCTACACCATGGCACCTCACACGAATGGGCTGAAGATGCTCCGCGTGGTAGTGCGCGAGGACTTTACCAAGAACCGCTGCGACGCCCTTATCACCGACATTAAGTTGTGCCAGACTTTGTTGGATGAGATGGATAAAGCGGCAATAAAAAAGCAGCAGGAGTTTGTCCAAAAACATAGCGTAAACAGTGCTGGAGCAAATCATAATCCTTCCAAGTTCCGGGTAAGCCCTCATTCCCCCTCTTTCAAACACTTCTGAATGGCGACTACCTACTAGGTAGGAAGTCAATTTGGACCTATGATACTAACGAAAAGTTACAGAATGAGAAGCATTCGATTCAGGGCAAACATGGGAAGACGCATGCCGTTTGCTAGTCCGGAAAGACTGGACAGTGCAGGTTAAAGGTTAAGCTAGAGCTGAACTCGGACAGCCGACTTTGGCACTTGTTGCTTGATCATTTGGACAAGTCGTGCTTCCTTTTTATTATCTGAGATGTGTGGGTTTGGTCTACAAGGGCAAGCGATATGAGTTGTAATATCTTGTATCAAATTTGTTTGCAGACGCAGTACGTGATATTAATAAGGTCCAGCCTTGCAAGTCTCGAGAGCTAAGCGCAGTATGCGTGGTGATGAAGATAGTTCATGGGATTCACATTCGGAGTCTGGAGCCGAGGATATATCTCCTAGATAAATTCGACAACCGAATTAGTTTCCTATGGCAAGAGAAGAGTGGTTGAGCTGACAAATCTAATGTAAATAACAAGCACATTTATTAAAACCACGCCCTTTCTCTCACGACTTCAATATTGAGGGAAGACAGATATCAAGCATGATAAAGCCAGAGAAAAAAAAGGAAAGAGTTACACGACGGCTAGTTGGCCACCTTATACTTCCTACTCTAGATACCAGCCGACCTGTATTTGTGGGCAGCGAGATATAGACAGCAATTACCTAGACCTATAGCAAGCAAGAGGTCCCCTCGAGACGTTACAAGACCTTTTTTCCACTTACCTGAACACCGAGCAAAGATATCCGTGGGAGTCATTTCTTTTAACTCGGGTTAGGGGAAACTCGCTCACCGTCATAATACTACATCACCAAAACAGGGTTACATTTATCTTCCCTTTTGTTTTAGGTGGCACAGGGCCGGTAGGTGGAATATAAGACGTATAGCCATAGCGGCCTCTCTTATGAAATGATTTAATCAAGGTATGTTGCAAATGACTGAACGACCGTGGAGTTTCTGCCCTCCTTCAATATACTTACCTCCTCGTACTCATACTTCTTCTACTTCCAACGAATTAGATAACATGACTAGGTAAGGTGGGTAGGTTGGCCAGGGGAGGGAGAAGCCAAGGCTTGAATAAAAGTACCTAAAGTATCGTCTTCGGCACCCGTACCGAGAGGAATTTATATGGATAGCGAGTATGGTAAGTATGAAGGAACGGTCACAAAGGATCGAGGCTAGGTTTGATCCTAAGTATAGAGTCTACCGAGTCTAAATGGATAAACGTAAGTACCTACCTAACGAGGGTTCTTGATATACCTATACTCGTAGTATAAATCACGGTCGGTATACCTACCTCTGCGTATATAGATACGAGTAGATGGATGTATCGTACGTGTATAGAAGACTACTCGTCGGTAGCTAGGAAAGGAAAGAAAAAAAAAGAAAAGAAAAACGAAATTCTAGAACAAACCTTTTGTATTACCCAAGTAATACCTACATAACATATATACTTTCAACGCTCTCAGAAATACATTTTACTTACTATACAAGCATAGAAAAAGTATTTTTCCCATGTATACCTTACCTACCTACTTATAAGTACCTAGTCTACATATTCTAAAATTTTAAGAAAGATTAAAAAAGATTTAACATGATAATGCAACTGTTTCAGGACGACGGACACAAAAACGGTGTTTTACTTGTAGACCGACCCCCTCAAGCTCAAGCTCAAGCTCAATTCAATTGAATTCCCATTTCCCGACATCAACATCAACATCAATTCGCTCAAAAAAATCTACTCAACTTACAAGTGAGAGTACCTTGGTACAAACATACATACATACATACATACATGTAATCTGTCAGCATAAAGTAGAGAAGAGAAAAAAAATGATAGGTAAGGTAACACAACGAAACCACCTAATTAAATTAAACGGTTTGCAGCTCAACTCCAAAAAAAAAAAAAAAAAGAGCATAACCAGGTAATGGGTATCCTAGGTTATATTGCCTACCTACTTATACATATTACCCAAGTAGGTTTACAGATCGTTAAAAAAAAGTCCGATCCAAGTTTTGGAAACAAAAGGTTACGAGTATTTTTTGGACTGTAGTTTTGGTTGTAACGGATCTTTTATCCATGAAACCTTTCAAGATTAGAAAAGAACACAAGGCCAAGGTCCACACAGTAAGTACTTACCTACTTCTTTCTATACAAACACCACCATAATCTATAATCAATGCAATGCATTATGCACTTATTCATCAAGGGAACAGTTCAACGGAACGGGAGTAAGCGGGTGCAAGTTTTGTTACTATTTTGAGTTTGAGCCTCAAAAATGACCAACCAACAAACCAGCCCGAGTGGTTCGAATCATGAAACTGAAACGTCGACGGAGGATCTGATTCAAACCAATCCCTGGGATTTTGTATGGGGTAGGGATGGGTAGGGATGGGATGGGATCGGAGGGGTGCAGTGCCTGTCAGCCCACCTGGTTTTTCCTTCTGACGTGCATTGTCGCGAAATGATCCGAATATTGATTAATCAATCATAAATCATAAAATTAATCACATGTACAAGCGTAGCATAAAATCGACAGGGACGTAGATACACTACTTTGTACCAGTTCGGCTGCAGACGAGGTCGCGTCCTGTGTAAGGTTTTAAGTCTTAAGACCCTGCACCTGCACTTCGAACATCTCGCAAGGCCTCTCTAGATAGGCTATAACATATCGAATATGAATAACGGATCAAGAATGCGAGGGAAACTCAAGAGTCAGCATGCATTTGCTCGTCCCCAGTATAAGGCAACTATATGCGCAAGGTAGGGGACCTCGTTTCGACTTTTCTGGGGTTTGCCGCCTGCGCCGACAGGGTAGGCCAGGAGGACGAAAAAGAATTCGAGGATCCCTGAATGTTTGCTTCGGTTGTAACCTTAGCCGCAGTTCCCGCCGCTTTGAATTAAAAAAAAAAGTTCCTCCATCCTTCGAGATAGGCATTGGTACAAAGACACATGCAGGGAGGCTTCGGCTTCGGGTCGCTCGATACGACCTACAGAATGCTCAACAATTCCGAGAGCACTGCAAAATCCAGCATTGACAAAAAGCCACGAATCGGGTTGTCTCCCAGACAACAACATGCCCATTTATCCAACGGCCGTCTCATATGGACGTGGCGTTGGGAAAACCGGGCCAGCATGTTCGCGACCGCTGTGGCACAATAGGGTACACATAACGCGCTTCGTCCGTCGCACCACATGCAAGAAATATGGCGTCTCGTACGACCAGCATATCTTACTAGCTATAACCGGCCGGTCCCGTGAATAAAGGCCCCCTTCATCGTCCGTGTCTCTCGCGTACCTTACTTCTCAAAATCTGCAAGAACCCACCCGCGCATGGTAGGTAAGTACCAAGGTAGAACGGGCTGCGGCGCGGCGAGTGCACATGTGCAACACAAGGTACGACGCCGACTCGTGGTGCATATGATATAACTAGCGAGAGCAAACACAACAACTCGGTTGTGCCTGCAGCCAATTGGTGGGCGACCCCTGGCACATTCTTGAGTCGTCATGTTACGCCATGGAAGCGCTAGCTTCACGAGCAAACAGGTGGCGACGACATCTGACGAATATGAGCAGCAAGCGAATAATGTCGCCCACACAATCTCTCAGACCCCATGTGGATTCCCTCAACCAGGGGCTCGGGATAAATCGAACTGCACCTATGCGGCATTGCGGCATTGCGGCGGTGCGGCGGTGCAGCCGCCAGCTGAGCTGGTCTGCTGAGTTCGTAATCCGGTGCAAGATTAGCGGCCCGGTATACGCAAAAAAGGGGGCGCGACATCTTCAAAGTGTACAGCGGCAGCCCGTGGCGAATTCGTCTATGCCGCCTGGAGATTAGTAGCATCTTCTTTACGACGTCCCGTAATCTCGACTTTTACTGGAACGCGGTTCGCTTTTTCTTTTTCGCCCCTTCTACCCTCTGTTGTTGATTGGAGGACCACAGGCAAATATTCCTTTTTCTGTGGCCGTGCTAGAGAGCTGAAGTGCATGTCGAAGCTGGACATGTCTGCATGCAACCCAAATCCCAACCTCTGGGGCCAGGAGAGCCCCCATTTTCTTATGCTTCTGATATCGGGGCAACACCCTAGTACTACTATGATTAGATCAATTGTGGTGCAATATGTAAATGTCCCAATTTCATCGCTGGGAAGAAACGAGCGAGGGCGATATTATCATTTGTCGGACCGATATAGTCACATGGCCGGTCAGCTTTCATGTTATGATGGTATACAACAAGTATGACACATCGAGATAGCTGGAGAAACTGGCATCTTAGTGTCACCTCTGTTGCCTCGACATACAACGGGTGCAGGCACGTTCTCCTCTCGAGAATACGACCATCCTACATACTACCATGAAGTCGGTGATTAGGTTTCGAGATGCATAAGATTGTTCGCGCGTCGGCGTCAGCGTCGGCGTCGCAGCGACAGGGCAGTTAGTTGGTTCCCCGTGCATTTGTCCGCAGTGCTTATTCCAATATTTCTCCCGAAAGAAAGGAAGACGGCCGCCCTAATGCAACCCTATATCGCTCACTCGACAGGGGCTCCTTATCACAAACGCCTGGAAGGTGCCTTGATGCAGCCTGGTGCAGATTGAGGGATGCCTGGAGCCTGGGTCAGCTACGAATGCGCATAACCGTCCGGTAGTCGCCTACGCTACTAAGCACAACGGAGCTGCGCAGTATTTGTGGTCGCCGTTGTCTTTTCTGTAGGACAGATCTCTGACCTGCCTATCTGAAACGGTCCTGTGACATGTCAGCTACAACGTCTATTTTCGTCACACCGTCCGGGGAAGGCATACTTACATACTGACACTTACTAAAGGTTGTATCAGCCTGTGCCGGTATATATATCAACCCGGGTATAAACCTAGCGGCGCATATTCGTAGGGATTGAGCTGTTTCAAATGACTAGGAAAAATTGATTGATGCTTCTCAGTGGCTGTTCCCGGGCAACTCACAACCACCGTGATCCAACTGTGGCACCACGCAAACACGGGGCTATACATAAGGTACTTGTACGTACGTATATGCACATGTTAGGCATAGTTACAACTCATACTCGCGCGGATGACCTTTCAAAGATGATGGTTCGAGACCTGGAGATAGGCTATGACTGGACGAACGACGAACCCATGTCCCTGACAGTTACCTCGTAATAAAGATGAATGATGTTGTCACATCAACAGTTCCGCAAATACATGTGGTAAAGAAAGAAGGCGCCCCAGAAATGTCAATCTTCTGGTAACTGTCTCTGGGCGTTAAAGGGTCATAATTATCTACGAGTATAACAGGGCAAATTCAGGGTTCTGCATTATGATAAAGCAAGTTAGTGGATGTTGGTCTAAATGAGTTGTATCATGGATGTTGGGGTAGGTAGTAGGCAAGTGCACCTGCACGCATGTGGTTTGCTATGTCCCGTAGATAGATGCTCGGTAGTAGGTAACTGCCGGTCTACAGATGGGATCTTTCCGTCGGCAACTTTCCCTGACTCATTATGCATTCGTTTAGGAACCGAAGGAAGCGGCAACTTGCTGTGTCGTGACTTCAATTCCGCCTACTTTGCACAACAGACTCCAGAGCGAGTTGATAGGTAAGACACCTTTAGTTGATGATTACCGTAAAAACTTCCTGGTTGTTGTTGAGGATCATATGCAATACGTACCTACCATACATACATCCTCTGGACATATGTACTTGCGGGACTGTGAATGTATTGTTAAGTCCCGGTACCTATTTGATACACAGTAAAAAGTTCATCTTAATACATATGTACACAGACCCGACAGATATCGACCGTACTGCGAAGCTCATTACCGAAATGGCCTGGCTTGTGGGCGTGATGGTTATTATTAGCGATTTCTCAGACCCGTTAGGATTGCGCCCAGATCCATCATCAATAAATGTATCATCATCCCTGTCCCATCACATCTCTGGAGTCTCGTCTGCTGTTCGGTGAGCGGTCATTCGATTCTACGTGTACGACATGTAGATATGAAAATAAGAGGACTTCTTTTGCTTGCAGATCTGCTGCCCACCGCACGGGATGTGGGAGTAGTTAAGCTTGCCGAGGGCACTCACACAAACTGTAGTTAGTCTGTTCAGTGTCCACTCGTCTCCTGGTCAGGCTTACATACATACATATGTGCAGACACGAACCTAGGAACCTGATACATACAATAATAACAGGTACTAGCTATCAGGCTTTTGTTTTAAACACATTTGAACAGGCACACTTTCCCATCTTTCAGCTCAGCGGTTTTAGTAAGCCTTTGCCCCTACTACTCCGTAGGTGCCGGGTATCTCATAACTGATATGGACATTTTTCATCGTAAGCTTGCCGAAGATATATATATATATATACAGCACGTATTCTTCTACGTCCCACAATGATTTCATGCTTTACCTGTCTTGATGTGTTTTATCCACACATTAGAGGTACGATGGCGAGATGCCCTGCCACTCCTGCTGGGCCTGCTCGATCTGGCACAGTACGTGTAGTTTGTGCCGAAAAAGAGGAGAAAGTGGTGAAGGCTAGGAAATCTCGCTCGGAATCTTTCGAGAACGATGGGCCTCGGCTAGCCCGGAGGATACCGAAGATGCCCTTTCCCAGCAACCCGATCACCCAGTCAAGAAGCTTGACAAACGATACGGAGTACCTAATTTAATGGAGATGAGAGAAGGATGGCCTAAACCCGCTAGCGTACTTTGTACGTAAATGTTGGGGTTTGGTCGCGCTTATCAGTAGGTAGGTAGCCCTTCTCATAGGTGTACCTTAGGTACTCATACGTGTGCACGTAGTCTGGCATAATGTTATAGTAAGATACGTGTAGTTGCATCGGCAGAAACTAGTAGGTAGCACAAAACGTCGTTAACCTAGATGCATACATACACGGTCCTGGGCCACGTATGTAAAAGTCCAAGCGGGGAATACACGGTAGGGGAGAAGAACGGAGTCTAAAATAAAACAAGGTATTCGTCGGGTACGTGTACTAATAGAGATGACACATGAAGCTGCCGATTTGAGAACGGTACAAGAGCTACCCGAGTGGAGGCCGTGTGAGCCCACCAACAGGATTGCCTTCGGTTGCTGCCCGGCCGAGATTCCAGTTGGTGCTAAATGCTAGCTGCCGCCGATCTTATAAATAAGATTACTTGCAGAGGAGATGTACGCGTAGTATCGGGCAGGAGACGTACAGTTTCGCATCAGGTATGTACTTTTACTAGTGTGGAACATTAATATTTTCGATACGCAGCCGCACCAGGTAAAAAAACAGTGGTATGCCTTGACGGTTACATACATCAGCATACAGGCATTGGCGTGAATGTGAAATGAGATTCAGGCTTAACAGAGAGCTTCCCATATTACCGCAAGGGTCATCTAAGGTCGGCAAAGGCTCTTTTTGATTTCAGCTAATACTATCCGAAGCAGGAAGTCGAAAGTGAACAGATCCTGTTCGCAGGAGCATCGATTTTACACATCCCGAATGTGATACCCACGACAGTCCAATATGGGGAATAATTCTCCGCTTATAGTAGGCTAGTATGCCGAACTATACCCTCCTTCCATGGGATGTACCGGTACACATGGCAAATTGACTGCCGGTGGAATACCCTGGAAATGTTTCTGGGAAGAGAGGGGTTTTGATTACTCGAGCATGTCATGCACTAACTAGACTACAATAAGGCCCCTAGCAGGAGCTGGTAGACGAGCACGCATCAACGTATCTATCTCATGTCGGACGCTGCTATGTAGCACCTACCTAACGGTCAGCCACGGTCTACCATCTCATGTAGATATCGCTTGCTCAGGACTTTACAGGTAACAATACCTACTCGTACAGCTGAATTGTACCAGGTGAAAAGGTACATACTTGAAAAGATGTTGTCATCCACGAATGAGCCACCTGTCGGGAAGCCTTCCGGTACCGTATCTTTATTTCAAGGGTTGCAACGTGGTCGGTCTTCAACTCGTAACTGATGCCGCACCGAAACGTGCAAGCTACCGCACCTCCGCATGGCATAATTCTTGGAAAGTTGGCCTAGTCCAGGAATGTGTAGTTCCTCCGCTTGCCTTAGTCTAGTACATGTAGGGTACCTACCGGTAATATTGCAAATTCTTGATCTAATCAACATCTCGACACAAACAAGCGTCAAAGAGACCAATAAGCATAAACTGCAATCAATACGTACACCTTTCGAAGTACCTAGTACCTAGCCCTACTGCAAGGATGCTTGTAGCATGAACATATAAATTGAAAATGTTCATATACTTGTCCTTAGCTTGAAGGTACACGCAGGAAGATTAGAGTACATACAGATAAAACGCCTCCCCAAGACATGCAGAAACGGCCAACGAGGTAATATAGGTAGTCACCACTAACAACATGCGCCAACTGTAATTAGCCCCGTCAAACCGCAGGGTTGTGCGGCGCAAACATGAAACAACCGGCTGAAAAAAACGTGCAAGAGCATCTCCACCACGATCCCCTGCTATACCAGAAACGTCTGTTCAATATTGTAGATCGCCGGCTTACCGAACCTATGCGTGCCAATCAGCGTGTGCCATTTTCTAATGGCTCCTTAGCACCACAACACACCTAAACTGTGATCGTCTTCGAGTGCGTCGGTAGAGCGAGGCGCAGACTTTTGATTAGTTTGGTAAAGAGTTAACCCCTCGGGGCTTCCCCGCCTTAACCCTAATCTGAGGAATAGGTAAAGTAGTTGTCGAGGGTTCATACCCTGGCCAGAAGATAGCGGGACATCCTGGACAAAAGATGGTCCTGGGGTAATCCTGCCAAAGTCCGTGTCTAGCCCTGGAGATGTGCAGGTTCCTACGTGTAATTCCTGTCCTATCGATTGCATCTGTACGTACTCGTAGACCTAGACTAGACATCCCCCCTACTATCATTTCAGGGTTTCGGTGCGGACTGGGTCCGGCACTTGACCATTATAACTCTCGCCAGTCACCCGAACTTCTACCCGAAGTGACCAAGATACCCCATTGCCCCCATTGCCCCTGGCGATCTTGTACGAATTGGACTCAAGTGTATTGTCGAGGCGCGTCTAAATCGTCGTACCGGACTTATGTAACACATACCTACCTAGGTAGTGTGCTAGATTGACAACGTTGGTAAATAGGTAAGGGTGTTTCCAATGCGCCCAGAATCGCTTCAGCCACCGTCTACGAGTAGGATAGTACGAGGTTTGTCGTACTTGTGTAGACAAATCTCGTATCCAAGAAATGTTATGCCAAGAAATACATCGCACATATACATAGATATCTCCATCATCTCCTTATCAATGTACGTGTATGCGACCTCGTGGGAGTTGGGCGGGACGTGGTGCGGGAAGCCTTGCGCACATCAACGCATGTCAGCTGTAATAAGTATACACCCCCACGGCTCCCGCCGGCGAGTACCGTCGCCGGCTCTCGGTGGGTTTCGTCAGTGATTTTGTAAAATACTCGTAATTATTTTTAGTCATACTGACTATCGTTAGAAGTCGTACGACAAACTTGGGTGACAATATAATCGCAAAGCATCGGTCATGATCATCAAGGGGAAAAGACTATAACCCCAGATGCTGACAAGAATCCTTCGCGACATACTCTTGAAAAGGCAAGTGGCTTCCTTTTTGGCCCAGTTAGAGTACGGCGTGGACCAACGTTTTGGGAATACCCATGACACGGTAGCGCTATAGTATGGTACCTTGCTCATTAAAGTGTATATGCCCACTCAGCCGGTGTCATTACAGTTATTATTGCACCGACTTCCCGGGACAGCCTATACTCGTAAGCTTGTCATTACCACGGCAAAGCATATAGTGCAGGTACTTGGTTGAATCGGTTGACCCTCGACGCTGTCCTTTTTCTCTTGGTATTATAAATCGTCATACACATAGGTATTCTAGGCTTTGTATGTCCAGATGAGTACAGTCAAAGACAACATTAGGTTCGACGCCTTCTGTCGTTACTTTCTAAGGCACATCAACGTCAGCAATGGTGGATAGGGATGAAATTACCTAATAGTTGGCCCTAACACTGCAAGGTAGATTCGCCTACCAGGGACTTTTCTACGAGTAGTCTGAAAGCGTACACGTAATCGAAAACAACAGAAATAGTTATCACGATGGGGAGCTTAATATTACTTATTACTGTAGTGTGCCGGGCTAGATAGTTATTTTTCATAGCAAACATTAGCCTTGTCTCAACCACCTAGGTACATCCATGCTACCTTCCGTATACGAGTACAGCTAGACCTCTCGACGACCCCTGACATACAAGGAAAAATGACGACAGGGCTCATATACACGTACACGTGAGTATCCCGCCAAGGGAGAGTACATATGCCGCATTAGCATTAGGGTTGGAGACGACAACGGGATGGCCCCTCCCCTGGCATCCACCAGGATCTACCTCTGATGGTGCGTGGATTGCGGGAGACAAGCTACTGCACATAAGTAGACGATTTCGGCACCTTGCATAGAATTCATACCTCATACAGCCCAAATAAACTTGGTTGCTGTCGACAGGGAGGCGAGAATACATGCCGTGGTCTCGATGACGGCGTGGCACTGCAACAGAAAACTTTGCTACTACCGACATGTTCTGGATTCTCGACTAACCTAGTATAAACCTGTTCGGATCTCTGTTAGGGTCGTACTATCAACGCTTGGCACACTTACGCACGCTCTGGTTGGACTTGTGTAGAATATTTTTTTGCCTCTGCTTCACAGGTTTCCCTGCAAATCGTCCATTTACCTACCACATACCCCGAAGGGCCTTGCCTCCCTCCCATATCTACAAGTACTGACTGTACGTAGTATACTCGCGGTGCTTTCTTTGGCAGATTTGGGCAGGCCAAAGTCTTCACGCTACCCCGCCACTCCATTGGAACTATATACGTTGTAGATGTAGGTGTGTACTTACATTTGAAATTCATAATGCATGTACTGTACATATATGATGTGTTTACATTGACATTAATGCCTTAATGTTACCTTCTACTGGACCGTGGATGCCTAGGCTGCCGAGAGGGCCTCTTACCTTGCGGTATTACTTTGTTAACCTTGGGGTGTTGAAATGGAAGGGGCCTGCAAAGGGCATTTTATTATGAGAAAATACATAGGTAGCTCCTTACCAATCGATCATTTTCACGGGTCCCTTGAGGTTGAGACGAGAGATGGGGTGCTGCAATCTTGTATCGTACCTTCTATCCTATAGCCTATAGGTAATTACATGTACCCAGGTACGGCACTCGACATATGTACGTACCTTACGTACCTGTCGGAGATACATGAGGTATCCACCTGCTTAGTCTGTCCCAGAGTACAGGAAATGTGGCGCTACTGAAACACCAGACTGGCGCTTGTCCTCGATACTCGATATGCAAGACGTTCAGCCGTTTGCCTGGCAAATGACAGACGGTAAATGGGCTGGTTCTTCAGCGGCTTTTCGGTTTTCAGCTTCGATTATTGATCCCGCCAAAGGAAAAAAGAGGGGAGCCGGCAAATGTATTGTCTGTACGTGTAGTAGATCGATCGGAGAATTGCAGATCAAAAACGCAGGACATCGTTCATCAGAGGTGTGATGCTCCCTCCATGCCAAAAGATTTTGCTGTGTCTAGTCTACAGTTAGCAGCTATTGACTCAGAATACCTATTCTAGGCACGTTATATATATATATTTTATGCCCAATGTGAACAGATGACAGGGCGCCGTTGAACGTTGCGCCAGCCACAGGACGGTTCACATCCCGGTAGGTTTCAAGCTTGCCATGCCGGCACGAACTGTCTGCGAGCCTGAGATGGCCGAAGACGCAGCCCCCCGGTAGATCACCCCCATCCCTCTAGTGGCCAAATTAGCTTCTTTGCGATATTTTTTTTTAGGTCTGGGCACAGGTTATGTCGGGCTGTGCTCGTGCACCGGTTTATGCGACGGCGACCTGGCAATAGACAGCCATTGGCCTACTGGTCGGCGACGAGAAAAGAGGTTGCGGCGACCGTTGCAGACAGCGGGGCAACCTGCCTCCGATCGAACTAAACCACGGCCGGCAGTGTGCCGACTAGGACCAACTAGGCACCTAATATAGACACTCGACTTAACAAGGCATCTAGTACCTACCAGGTCTGCCAGGTCTACCTGTGGTTGAACAACCTCATCGCCACGTACTATCCGTCCTTGACAATCGGTCAAGATATTTCTTCTATAAACGTCTAACAAAACTACGTCACGGTATCCCGAATATTTGCGTCGGCGCATCAACCATCGATGAGCTCTATGCCTATTTATATACGTGTGTGCGATAAATATGTATGTCATACCTTTTAGGTGTATAACGTCCCTGACGGCAGGGAAATCAATTAACCTTACTCGCTTTTGCGTCAAGGTTGGTGCCACGGATGCAAATCATTCTCCGAAAGGGGCTCGAGTTCCAACCGGCTGTCTTCCAATGGAACGCCCGAGAGAGAAGAGGGACACCTACAAGGTAATTACACCCCTCTCCTCGGTTCAGCGCTAGATTACATACTGTCTACACAAAAGCGTGACGGCTCCCAAATGCGGAGGTCACATTGCTGTCGAACCTCTCCGGCATCAGAATACATTAACACACCTCCCACCGTCACATAAATACTACAGTACAGCGTACGGCACACAAGGTACGGGCGTACAACGTATCGATGTGCATGTCCAAGCCCACGCCCGGCACAACGAACCTTGGAGACCATGGGTGGCCTTGGCGATGCTTCGAGTAAGCTGGTCCTTTAATACTCCTTGCCTCACCAATGGCTGTGGTACCATGTTTTCTTCTGTCGTGTTCGAGCTGGCGCAAAACAAGCAATCCCGATTCTTTCCAATGTAACCCGACCCGACCCAAACTGGGCAAAGGCATCAGCTCCATCCCCCTTTCCTTGGCGGCGTTGTCAACCTGAAAACAGAATAAGATGAAACAACCTATGACAGAGTGGTTTAGAAAGAGAAATAAAAATAAGGATGAAGAAAAGAAAACCACTCAGGAGCAAGATATCCAGAATCAACGGTAGTTTGGTAGAAGACGGCCAAGGTAGCAGGGCCAAGAAGCATGGCCCGCGGAGTAATAACTTTCTCCTTACATATGCAGTGAGAGCCCAGAACGCTGGTTGACCTAGGTTAGGTAACATAATATGTCGGGCATGAATGTACGTGTATGTGTTCTTCTGATGATGGTGACCGGAGAAAGGCGTGAACGTGGTGGGGATTTTCTGGCTAGCTAAATACTTAGTGCGGAGTGTCGTTTTATTTAGTGTTGCGCTGGTCGACCCTGGATCGACTGTCACTTTCAGTTGAGTACCTATTGCAATATACGTGTGTGCGATGTATCTTGGACGGTGGAAAGACGGCGGCGACGCGATGTACATCAATATAGGTATGTCCATGTATGACATCTACCCACGTGCGCACAAAATGTGCAAGTAGATACCTACATGCATTACTCAAAAGATGCAAACGATAGGCCAGTTGCGTATGCGGGTCACATGGATGTATATTAACCTACGTATCTACAGGTTTGTAAGTACAGATGAGTAGGAACACAAAAGGCATGATATAGATGTCGGGGGGTCTGTACCTAACCTACATGTACAGAAGGTAGGAGCACAGATATGGGGGTAGGTACTAGGTAGGAGATAGGTTCTGATGTAGGTTAGCTTCATTGCCTCGACTCTACTCGTACCTACCGGCTTTTTTCCCTATTGCATTTTGCATACCTACCTACCCACACGTAGAACAACCCTTTCCTGATGCATAGAGGTACTGGAAGTGGACAAAACGCCGCTCGAGCACCAGCACCATCCAGCACTACCACACCCGATCCGCCATCACGGTTGGCCTAGCGTGGCCCATACATCCCATCTGTTTATGGGTCCCAGGGATCAAGTTCAACACAGAAGGCAGGGCCCGGACTTGGCCCACCTTTGTTCGAAACCCCGTTGTTGGTTAGCGGCTTGGTATCAAGGAAGTGTGAGCTCGCGAAGCTGCTAGGGTGCTAGGCTAGTTGGTCTACGAGTAACGTTTAGGTACATACCTTTTACCTGGTAGGTCATGCTAGGTTGGAAGTTCCTAAATTCCCAGCCCTGCTCTCCTGTTCGTTGCCCATGCTCAACGCCCCATGTTCGGCCCCCCATGATGTTCGGTCCCCTTGCTCTCCGCTTGCCCATGTTGTTTTGTTTCGCATGTACCTGTCCATGCTTCCTAGGTAGTTCTACCCATGCTCGGTTGCCTTCCTTGGCTGATGGCCAGCAGCAGGGCCGTGCAGGGGTTCGTTCGTAGGCAGTTTGAAGGATTCTCCCACATCCAGTTTTATTATTATTGTTATTATTATCATTAGTATTATATTTCCCCGATTTTTACATATGTGTAGCCGCTCTAGTCCAGCACGGGTCTTCCGACCGGGGCAGATGTTAGTCTGGTTTTCTTAGCTCAATCCGAGCCGAGTCTCCTTATGTGCGTTTGATGGTTGTTCCGTCCTTACTGGTCTTTTTTTGCCTTGGCTGTGTGAACTGACTGGACCAACTTGACCAGACTCAACTTCACGGGTCACGTCACCCACACTCACTTCCTTGAATCTATAATTCTATTTTCTAATTTTCCTTTTACTGTTTTCAATGTCAAACGTCTACGACCCGTCCGCCGAATTCGAGTCCTTTGCCCTCTCCCGCTACTTCTATTGTTGCCCTGCCTGCTGCCGTTGCGCTGCTCCCCACGCTGCTGTTGGAAACGAACGCATCTTGGTCCTGAACGATCATTCTGTTGCCGCGTCCTTGTGTACTTGTTAATGAGGCGTTGACCGCAATCGCGCTTCTTTTTGGGGAAAAACGTCCGGTCTACCAAGCCGTCGTCGTCTTAACATATTTCGCCGCGCTCCTCTTGGAGAACCGCCACCCCAGATACTAGAAACTAGAAATCGCAACAACCAACTTAGTAATCAATAATCCTATGGCTACGAACACTCTGGTCAGATTACAGCTTCGACACTGAGTAACCCATTGGGAGGATCGGGTTTCGGCAGCTTTCTTCGGAACGACAAGGGTACAGGTGAAAAGAGCCGTAAAGAGGTAGATATAGCGCGGCATTGTAGTTGCACAACACCTCGAGGCTACCTGGCAACGAGACCCGAGAGTAGCGCTTCGATTTGCCCGAGGAACCGACTCTGTTCAAATTGTGTGGCCTCCGGTCTGGTGCGAGGGCAACCTCAACCCCTCGCAACAGGTCTGCCCGCATTCATGCTTAGCCCAACGCTACTACGCTAGGTTGAATAGAGGGGAGCAAATTATACCAGCTACTCTCCGCACCGCGTCTGAAGTCGTCTTCTGCAGCCCGTTCCGTCGTATGCTCTCTGCATGCTCGCTTTACGTCTGCTGGGGCCCTCGACAGTTCACCAAGGTGGGAAGTCATCCGAGACGCACCCACGCCAGTCCGCCAGCCTATCGAGGCTTGTGAAGACGAATACTCGACGATGGCGGCATCGTCCCATAACTTGTTCCCTCGCTCGCCCACACGATCATACGATTCATCTCCAGTCTCATCCGCCACCTCGCCCCGGCCCCAGTCCCACTACCTGAACAGCTTCATGGGCCAGAACATCAGATCAAATCCGGGCCACGCGCCGCAGCCGATAGGCATCCCGCCTATGCCTTCGGGGGCGCAGTCTTCGTTTCAGTCCTTTACTCCCGTAACCGCGAGCTCGATGATGGGACGGGAGTCCCTGGCCTCGAACGACTCGGGCGTGAGCACGCCTGGGCTTTCGAGCGCGCAGCTGTCGGCCAACGTCCAGGCCCAGAAACGAGCATACCGACAACGCAGAAAAGACCCTAGGTACGTATCTCCCCGAGCAACTTACTGGTAGTCCCGTACCAAGTCTTGTTCTCCTGCTGCGCTGTTGGTCTCGCCCCAGCGTCTGGTCATTCTCCCACTGACTCGGATGTGTACCGGTCCAGCTGCGACGCCTGCCGGGAAAGGAAGGTCAAATGCGATGCGACGGAGACGACGAGCTGCTCGGAGTGTTCTAGTCGCAATGTGAAATGTCAGTTCACCAAGGAGACGAACCGCCGAATGTCGTCTATCAAGCAGGTGCAAGATTTGGAGAAGCAGATGGAAAGGGTACGGAGGGAGAACAGCAGTCTGAGGCGCAGTCTCGCGGAGCGCACGGGCGGGGAGCACATGGAAGTCGACGCCGAAGCCGCCGGAGAGTTGGCAGTCCGCCTTCCTGATATGAATTCCGAGCCACGGAAGCGGAAGCGAACGATGTCACTAATACAGGATCATCAGACCAGAGCTGTTTTCCGCGGCGTATCGAAGGGCCTCATGAAAGCACCGGCGCTGTACCGGCCATGGCCCGCGGCAGCAATATCGGAGCATGCCCGACCTCGGCTGCCGCCCAAGATGACTACGGACAATCTTATTCGCACATACTACGCATCCGTCCATGTCATGACGCCCATCGTACACTGGCCGACGTTCCAGCACGACGTGGAAAGGCTATACCACAGCAACGACTTGGCACAGGTTCCCTCTCCCTGGTTAGCCATGTTTTTCGCCGTTCTCGCGGTGGGGAGCCTGTTCAGTACGGACCCTGTCCCCGATCGAGCGGTACAGGCGGGCGAGTTCATGGAAGTTTCGAAGAGCCTGATGGACCCCTGGGCTAACGATTATGTGCTGGATGACGTGCGTGGTCTCTTTCTCCTGACGGTTGCCCTGTACGAGATGAACCTGAAATCGGCCGCATGGAAGTGGCTGGGAAAGGCGATCCGATGCGCCCAAGACCTTGAGCTGCATTTGGAGGTTGGAGCGCGGTCGAGAGTAGACGCCGACATGCGACGCAGGGTGTGGTGGGCAATCTACATATTGGACCGGACGCTATCTTTAGATCTAGGGCGACCTTTTATGATCGAAGACGGCGATTGCGATGTCGTACTGCCCGAACCGTGCGATGACCATCTTCTACTAGAATCCGAGGCGCCCATCGTCCGCCCCAACACGAGTGCTCTGACGCAATTCATGCACGCCATCCTCAACGTGGTGCGATCATTCACCGCGCTCAGGAAAGCCTTCTCCTCTCCGGTAATCGAACGGTCCCAGTTGGCCACGTTCGACGGCCACTTCAACACGTGCCAGAATCTGTTCCCTCCCCTCCTCGACCCGAGCAACCGGGAGTCGATTGCTCCCCATGTGCTCATGCCATTCGTCTACCTTTTGAATGCGCGTCTGCACCTGCACCGTCACAACCTGAGTCCGTCATGTCCCCACGAAGCCCGTGCCGAGGCTGTCGAACAGTGCACGGCGGTCGCATACGATACGGCTCGGTTGATGGAGCGTTCAAGCGCCAGCCTTGCCGATTCGGCGACCACTCTCCTTGTTACGCACCTGTTTCGGTCCACGCTGTTTCTACTTTTGAGGGGGTGCCGGGAACAGGCGACGACCTGTCTCAGGGTGCTTAGCTCCGTACATGAAAGGAGGGATGCGGCCGCTGCTTGTGGACGTTATATCTCCTTCTTTGTGAATATTCTCCGTACTAAACAGCACGAAGCGGTGGACCGTCTGCCGCGGCCGGCCTTGCCAGGGTACCCTCCACAGTCGGGGTTGATTCACCCTAGGGCAGTGCAAGAATCATTGATGAGAGACGAAGAGCTGCTTCTCTATGTCAGTGCCGATATGCAAGCCGGGACGGAGAGCTCGTGGGTTTGGGTAGGAGCCGAAAGAGACCCCGCCATTCCTCCAGCTCCCGCGACATCGAGAGGGCTTGGTTCGGTCGACAAGCGTACCGGTCTGACTGCCGAGGAGCGAAAAGACTGGGGAGGCTGGGAAGAGTTGATCGAATCCGTTCGAGGATTAGGACCCACCACGACACAGAACACAATACCACATTACGCACTCGCACCGGCGTTGCTTCCAGCGCAAACTTTACCTCCCATTGTGGTGGAACAGCAACAAAAAGCAAACATTCCCCGGAGTAGCACAACAGGCACCGGAACTGGCACAGATAGTAATAAGAACAGTCCAACACCGGGCGCAGGTGGAAGCAGTCGAAGTACGGAAAGGATTAGCATCGCAAACATCATCTAAAGGGGGGGGGGGGCCATAGGAATGAGAGGTGGAGAAGACCAGAAAAGAGAGACTTGAAGGAAAAAAACTCGAAATAAAGATAAATTGGTTGGGCTGTAAGCAGCCACACGCGAAACCAAACACATCACGATCACCAAAAATAGACAAGCCGAATACCCGAACGAAACTCATTCATTTTCTCCTCTGTCGCCGCTGTCGCCGTTATATTGCTCATTGCTCATCGTTTACGAATCTTTCCCGACTGATGACCAAACGCGGACAAGAGTAGACTTCTTTCTTTGACTTCTTTTCCCTGCCTTTTTTATTTTATCCCACGCTTTGACCCGACGACATGGAGGCATGTATTGAGGAAGGAGGTAACGTGGCAACGCATTTGATACGATCTTGTAATTACGATACCCCTCAGATTTCGTTGAAATTTCGTTGCATTGCGAGAGGATAAACGGGCTTGGGCATTGATCTGACGCCATAGACGACGAATAATCTTCTCCCGCTTTTCCTTTGCCTTTTGTTTTCTCTTTCATATCCATTCCTTCCCCTCGCCGCGCAAAACTTGCTCGTATTACGTCTATTGTGCATATTCCATTACTTTGCCTCCTGGCTTACTTGCTTACGCCTCGTTTATTATTTTCCCTTTTAACGGCACCCTCAGTCTCTTTGGGCTTACAAGAGCCTAAAGATGCCAAACGATGATACCGTATGTCAGTTTTTCCTTGGAAACAGAGATTCTCCTTATCTATCAGCTGTGTTTTTTGCCAAGTTCCTGTGTCGCGGTATGCTTGTGGCTGGTTCTGTCTGTTTGTCTTTAACCCTATTTCTTGTGGCGCTCATCTGTCACTGCCTGCCCCAGTCTCACTGTCATATTTGTGTTTCCCAGCTGATATGATTTGTGGACTTGAGGCCTGCCATTGTGTAATGTACAATATCGGTTGATCCAGTACCGGTCGACTCTGCTTCCCTAACCTAGTCTTTTATTTTATTTTCCCCCATTGTCACTTGCGGAGACGAGGAGGGGGCGAGAGTGCCGACATTATGACCGAACAAGCCTCTGTGGACCGAGAAATGATCTCTCAGATTTGAGTAATTGGGGGGTATTCTTTTTTCGTTTTAGATAAAACTGGAACAATAAGATAGGGGGGTTTATTGAGACTTTCTGTGCGTTTGACATATACCTTATTCTTGGTGGGAGAGACAACCAGATAGCAACGTGATGTTATGGGATCGTACATGTATGAACATTATGGACTGGTCTTAAGGAGCAAGACTGGATTGACGCTGGCTAGGATACACCTGTAATTCTATTTGTTACTTTGTTTAACTGATAGTAAGTAGAATACCATATTTGTGTGTTAATAAATCAATATATCAAAAGGCTTTGAAGTGCTGCTTGTCAAGTGATGTTGATGCTACGTAGAATTGAGTAGGTGTTTGATGATTGGATGACAAGGGTCCATACATGTACATACTGTACCACTACGTACACAGTACATGGATACTTGGGCTAGAATATGGGTACTTTTGTGTAGACAGTACATGAGATGGCATAGGCTCAAAAGAATCAAGCACAGCAACAATAATGTCGACATGGAAAGTTTCCAAGGTAACCTACATAGATAGGTTATAAATCAGTATCAGTTCAGTACTTCTCCTCCGCTTTTTGCAAGATCAGGAGTACAGGAACATTGGTTACTACATTGCTAATCGCTTAGCCAGGAGGGTTTTATATTGAGGGAACGTGTGTTATGATTTATGCAAACCACCGACTGACTGGCCCATAGGCGCCAGACAGCCAGATAACCCCACAAGCTTCTTACGATCTTGCTTGGTAGGCACGCTAGTTAGGTGTGGTACTACGGAGGGTGCACCGTGCACGTGCATATCGACTACATCATCATACCTTACCTTTTAGGTACCTAGACGCTCTACAGCTACTAATGCACATGGTACGATGAGGCTGCAGCACCAGAACCAGCACAATACACAATAAAGTAGTTACATGTACTTGACACATTCCTAGCAACCAGAACTTTCTCTGGTTTCTGTCTCTGTGCATATTCTTTAATAGTATTTCACATATAGTCCACGTTGCTTAGGTATTCGGGCCCTCTCGTTGTTCTTCTGTCAGGGTGTCTTACTCCAGCCTCCCCATACGATCTACACTTTCTGTTGTTGCATTCCATACAGGCAGCCCGTCTATCTCCGCCCGGTGATCGCCCTTCAGGATCGCCCAGGGACTTTTGGGGTTGCTACGTGATATACGCGACACGATAAGAGGCCGTACGATTCGAGATGCTTCTCTGGTTTGCGACATGGAGTCTGAGCAAGCTGCAACCTCTATTGCTATAGAGAGATCCTCATCGCAGCTCTCCTCCCTCTCTACTAAGAGTAACAGGGGCGACTACACAGTCCGTGCAAAGTCCCGATCGCGAAAGTTGACTTCACAACCATCGAGCTCGGCTTCCTCCATCGCCGCTTCCGACAAGTCGCTGACCTCATTCCCGTCCTTCTCGCCTCAGCAAGACCGGCATGACGAAACGCTGATGCCGGCCGCCCGTGGGGTGGCTACCGGCAACCCGCAGATGTCAAAACGACAAGCATCCAAGTCCATAGTGGAGAGCTTGACCAGCATCGAAACGCCCAAAAACCCGCGTAACGCCCTTTTCGAAGATACGCCTGTGCCCACCCGAAAAATACCTGGCGCGCTTCACCTTGCTGAGCCCGAATACATAGAACGCCTCATCACCAAACATGGCGCGGTCGACCTTGTCCGCCAGGTAGCCGAAGACCTAGCCCAGCGAGACGTTCAGATCGCAAACTTACGACGAAGGGCCGATGAGCGGGAGAGAGCTCTGAGGAGAATAATAATAGAGTGCGGGCTGTCCAACCTGGAGCTCGAAACAAAGTTGCGTTTGGTGGAGCGGGAGCAGAAAGAGTTGGATCGGTCGAAACGGAGGCTTGACGACGGCTTATCGAACCTGATGAACGACGCAATGCAAGACTCGCTGTCACAAACCGCCGCTTTCACTGGCTCGGGGATTGATGAAGGGCTCGAATCGACAGCTCAAAATGCAAGTCCAGGCACGCCCCTGGAAAACAACAAAGGAACAATAAGGGGCTGGAAACAATATCTCTGGGGTACTGGCACTGGGAGGAAATCCAGGTCTGTAAGCATCAAGAGCGTCAATGGGGAAGGGGCCAAGACAGCCATCCGGGCGCCGATAACCGGAGATCGCCGGCCACCCATCCAGGAAGACCTCTTCACGCCGCCCGAGTCCGGTTCTACGAGGAGCTCTAGTCGAGCTTCGAGTATCTACTCGACGCATACTACGAGGAAACCGTCATCTTCGCTCGCTAGCATGGCTCTACAACTTGTTGCGGGAAAGACCAACTACGACACTATCAGGGGACGGTCCGATTCGGCAGGGCATGCCGGGTCTTTGCGCACCTCGTCGGCCGCCAGCACCAAGACGGGCGCATCAGCTCGCGGCAATTCGTCACAGTCAGGACCCAAGGCACTCATGTCGATGCGGCGGTCTACCCCGAGCTCCGCCAGTCTAGCTCAGCGTACTCAGCTCTATGACAGGAGGGACATGTTGGGGACCTCTCCCGACGACGCAAGCAACAAGAGGCTCGATAATTACGTCCCTGTCGAGATGGACACGATATTCTCGCCCGAAGGGCAACCGCCCACGCTAACACATATATACAACAATTTCAACAATGCAGAATACCTTACAGATAGATTTGGCTTTATTTACGACCAGCGAAGGAAAATGAGGCAACGGGAAGCGACGCAGGTGGCGACGCGAATAAAACGCGGAAGTCGGGCAGAGATGCTATCGGGTGGGAGACTCAGTCTTTCGCCTAGCTCATTCGATGATGATACCAATCCGATACGAGACGTGGGGATCAACGACCGCCCCGGGTCACCGAGCTCGGCCTCTTCGGCCTCGATGGACCAAGGACGGCCCAAGAGGTGGCAGGATTACCTTAAAATCGCCACCTTTCCGACTGAGCTTCTCTCGCATACCCCGGTTGCCACCTCGGGCATCGAAGTCCTCGAGGGGCACGAGCAGCCCAAGTCCCCTGGCCTTATCACGACGAACGCAAGGGGGTTGATGCCATCCGCCACCACAACTGCGGCTTTGGATAGCAACTCGACGGCTAAAATGATCGAAGAGGCATCCGGGACACTTGTTCACGAGGACGCCGAACCGGTCAAGCTTCTCCTGAAGCAGTTGAGCGACGTCCATGATGCGTTGCAGCGTGAGAAGGCGATCCGATGGAATGAGTTCCTCCGCAAGGTCAGGGCAGAGCGCAAAAGAGAAGGAGAGGCAGCCGCTGCCGCTGCCGCCGCCGCTGCTGAGGCCCGCTTTCAAAGGGCTCCCGTTATGATTCCAGAAGCCAAGCTTACCGATGGCGAGACGATCGGGATCGCCGATCTAGGCTTCAAGGGGAAAGTAGGGCGAGCTAAATGGAACGAGTTCCGCAATCTAGTGCTTGGCGGTATTCCCGTCGCGAATCGGCCCAAGATCTGGGCAGAGTGTTCAGGTGCGCTGTCGATACGCGTACCAGGCTACTACGAAAGTCTTGTCTCTAGATCGGACAAGGATGACGACCCGATCGTCGTCTCGCAGATCGACATGGACATCAACCGGACGCTGACGGACAACATCTTCTTCCGCCGTGGTCCGGGCGTAGCCAAACTCAGCGAGGTGTTGAGGGCATACGCCCGGCGGAACCCCGAGGTGGGCTACTGCCAGGGCATGAACCTCATCACGGCCAACTTGCTCCTCATCATGCCGTCTACCGAAGACACGTTTTGGGTTCTCGTCTCCATCGTCGAACGCATCCTACCTCTAGGTTATTATGACCATAGCCTGATGGCGTCTCGCGCCGACCAGGTCGTCCTGCGTCAATATGTCAGCGCCGTGCTTCCCAAGCTCTCGCAGCATCTGGACAACCTCGGCATAGAGCTCGAGGCGCTGACGTTCCAGTGGTTTCTCAGCGTCTTCACCGACTGTCTCTCGGCCGAAGCCTTGTTCCGCGTTTGGGATGTTGTCCTCTGCATCAGCGATGGCTCCACCTTTCTCTTCCAGGTCGCACTGGCGCTCTTGAAACTTAACGAGCGACAACTCCTCCAATGCGACACGCCGGCAGCCATCTACACGTATATCAATCACCAGATGACCAATCACGCAATCAGCATTGACGGCCTCATACAAGCGTCAGAGGGCCTGAGAAAGGTGGTGAGGCGGGAAGAAATCGAGGACAGGAGGAACAAGGCGATCGACGCAGAAAGACGACTGATGAAAGAACGCGAGGAGAATGCCGAGCTACACCGACATCAGAAGTCCCTATCGGCGCCAGCGCTTGTGACAGAGGCGAGCGCCTCGGCCGTGCCCAGTCCCGCATGTAGCTCCACGCGAATGGATGCCGAGGCCGAGAACATGGCGAGCTGTAGTACCATCGACCTTGACGAAGAGAGAGGTAGTAGGGACACCGGAGACTTGAACATATCCATCCCAACGCCTGCCGAGGAAGAGGCCCAGCTTGGACTCGGATGATTCCATTCCATTCCATTACATCTCATTAAAACACATATATACCAGGGTTGAACCGATTCGAAAACGAAAATCATGGAAAAGGGAAATAGGGGCGGATTACAAGGAAAGACAATGGGTGGGTAAATTCAGGTTCTCGGTTCTCGGTTCTCGGATTCTGGAGACTTGCTGGCTGGCCCTGCGTGATACCCCAAATGGCAAATCAACCAATAACGATAGTAAACTTAAAACTACAAATATATCATAACATTAACTCAATACAATACAATACAATACAACTCAATACCAGCGTCGTACAAAGTTACCCACGTCTTTCATCGAGTTCTCGTCCGTGTTGTACTTCTATATCTCAGTATATCTAGTAACTATTAATTTGATCTTAAGTCTGAACCGTTTTTACCTAATACTTGGCATTAGAAACAAAAGGTTAAAAAACAAAAATAGTTGGAGAAGATATCTCGGGTTCAAGTACGAGGACATATACTCGTAGACTCTTCAAGGTTCCCCCCTTATTGGTCAGACTCTAATCTAAGTCCATACGACCTGAGGCAACAAATCAAACCTCACTGTCAGTCATCAAAATCGAAAGCAAAAACCTACTTGTAACAATAAGGAAATCTTCCTATTTGGTGATAACTTCCCTGGTACTGCTTACAGAGTACTTATTAAATTCATCAAGATTTACCTTCATCTCAACACGTCATCTCATCATCTCACGCATAGGCAACGGCAGAAGAAAGTAAGGGTATGAGTACGGAAAATCAGGATGGATGTGGAAAAAGGCTTCTTCTGGGTATCAACGTTGTCAGGGCGAAAAAAAATGTCTAAGGTAGAGGCCAAAGAAAAATAAAAACGTTTCAACCCGATAGGTAGCCAGCTTTTCCCTAGTTTCTCTCTTTTTCTTTGTTTCGTCACCTTAATCATTGTGGCAACCCCCTTGCCCCGTCTTCGTCCCATCGTCGCTTCTAGTATAGCCATGCTTATTGTGATGCAACGCGGGTATAATCCTTCCGCTCCCCAACCTCGCCATCATAAAAATTTTTATGAGAACCTGGAATATAGCATAGCATTAAGGCTCTTCCTATAAGCGCCGGAATATGCACACGCTAGGTAGCTCCGCCTCATTCGTTTCGCAGCCTTTATCAAGAAACCCGTGGTCTGCGTCTCTATTGGATTTGTTTCTTTTTTGTACACAAGCTCGCTTGTTCAGAGCTCGGAAGATGCATCGCTATCATAGAACCATAATAAAACACCATTCGAAAACAAGCAGACAGCAACTGTCTCTGATATTGGGACGGCATCTCGCTCGAGCCGGAGCGGTAGGGCGAATCGTAAAGAAGGAAAGGGGGGAGTATAGTATACGTGGCAGACCGAGTCATCCTCCGATGGCACGAGGGCACAGGGGCACATAGGACCATCATCAGAACACATCGTCGCGCGTTATCGTGAAAAGACCTTGACAGAACCGTCACCGCCGGCGCTGACCACCCATCGGCCGTCTTGGCTCCAAACGACGGAACAAACACCTTCGCCGCGCATGATACGATGGTTTGTGATTTCTTGTGTACACGTCCGCTTCTCGAGTGACCAGAAACGAAGACTAGCGTCGTGACCGGCTGATACGAGCTCTCGGCCATCGGGGCTAAGAGAAAGACTCGATATGGCAGCAGGATGTGCCATGACCGAGTAAGTACACTGGCCTGCCAAGATGATAAGTAGTTAGTACATAGACAGAGAGAAGTTACGAGTAGAAGTCCGACTTACCGCTATTGGCATCGTAGAACCTGATCCATTGGTCTTCGTGCCCGGATATGATGACGCCTTCAATACCGCTACCCGATGATCCAGTACCGCGCGTAGGTCCTTCGGCCTCTTCCTCGCCGAGGTTACTAGTCTGTTCAAGTCTACTAGTCGTTGCAACCACAACATTGACGCTCGTTCTCGGCGTGTTGTCGTATGTCTCCAGACTGGCCATGGAGCCAATCTGCTCGCCAGTACGTGTATCAAACGTGATGATGGCCGCGTCCGCGAAACTCACCGCAAAGAGCTCCCCGGTGGAGGAAAGCGGCGTTATGCAGGTGGGGGACGCTTTGGAGCCGTCGGACCTGGTGATACTGTGGACGAGAGTCGAGTCGAAGGGCGACTTGGACGCCATATTCGGTTGGGGCGAGTTGGGAAACTGCGAACCAGAGCTCATCGAATTGCCTCTAACACGTCCGCTGCCGGCCGCACGTCTTCCCGTTGGCCCCGGTTGGGGTGATGTAAGCTGGGGCGGCGCGCTAACTGCCCAGACTTTGATCGTCCCGTCGGCTGCGCCCGAGGCTAACAAGATGCGGTCCGGCGCACCGTATGCACTTGAGTTCCCAAACAAAGCACCCACCGTCGTAGGAAGCACGCAGACAGCCCAGACGGCGTCGGTATGACCGTCCAACGTTGCCTTGGGGTCTACCCTACCGCGTTCCCACACCCTGATCGTCGCATCTTGCCCTCCAGAGAAGATCCAACCATCACCCTGCGCACGGCCGCCGGTAGAGAAATTGGGTGCGGGCGACCAAGAAGTGAGACACAGAACCGCACCGGCATGTCCGCGATGGGTAAAATCAGCCGGGACGTCGAGGTCTGATGACTGAGCGCCGAGGTGAGGGGGATTCTCGCGTGGAAGATGGAATCGCTTGATGGTGCCATCATCACTCGCCGTACAAATTTCCGGTTCTCCAGGGCTCCCACCGCCCGAGAATATCACCGTCCGTACCGTATTCAAATGCCCTCGTAAACCATACTTGAGCTTGAAGCTAGTATTTTCCGTTTTTTGGGCAATAGCATTGAGTGACAACTCCTGATCGGCACTACGACGACGGGACAGTGAGCTCCTTTTGCGGTGGGAATTCGAACCACGATTCGGTGATTTGGGCAGGTTCTCGGCGGTAGGGAAAACGTCCGTGTCGGGTCTTTGAGAGAAGGGTTGTAGGGGCTGCAATGACGTCGGCTCCGAAAATGATGCTTCGTTAAAGTTCCATCCTTCAGACTCGCCCGTTCGCTTGTCCATAGATGCCGGACCATTCGGGGTTTGGGGATATTCGTTGGGATGGCTTAACCTTGAAAGCTGATCGTCGCGACCCCGCGCGCTGGGATGAGGACCGGCGGTCGACCACTCGCTTGGTTGTGAATAAGTCCCAGCGCCAGTGTCCCCAGAGCGGACCATAGGAGCCGATTGCAGATCGGTGGCTCTAGAGACCATGCTGGCACCGCCGGCTGGCTGCTGTTGCGCCTGGCCAAGGTGGTTGGAATTGGGGGCTGGGCGAGAAGGGAGGTCCTTAGTATTGTTCTGATTCAACCTCAAACCCGGAAATTGCGCATCAAGGGGCTGTTGTGTGTGCGGGAGGGAAAATTCACTCTCTCTCAGGTCCTCCATGCTCGGGAGCGGGGGTGACTCTCGGGGTGGTAACGGGTTCGCGGGCGTTATCATCAGGTACGAGAATTCCGACTGGCACTGAGCGAGGAAGTTCCTTAAATCGTCCCGGTCTCGGTCTTCATCCCCTTGCAAACCTAGAAACCCCTCGGGTCCTGGGATACCACTCTTCGACTTGTCACTGGTTGCTGCGTCACTGTCAGTGGCTACGTCGATAGCAAAAGGGAGCGTCGTTGGGAATGACAAACACTTCAACTTCTCCTGCAATAAAGCAGATCTATCTACCTTGGTGGTTTGTTTCACGGGGTGGTCCGAAGGAGCCGCTGCCGCATCGCCACTTTCTAGCTTGGAAGTTTGATCCTTCACCTTTTTCTCGAGAATGTTGACATATCTTTTCAAGGCCTTCTGGGAGGCATCAGATCGGCGCGCTGCACCCTCGAGTGCGGCGATCCTAGCCTTCATTTCTTGACGCTCGATCTCCCACGAGTTTTTATCTCGTTCGTGCCGGTGCCATTCTGTTTGGAGGAAGCGCATGACGCCTGTACATGTAGAGTTAGCAACCGAACTTCGGTCGAGGATGGTTGGAATCGGCTGGATCGCATAGGACTAACCTTGTAACGTGTATTCCGTGGCATTCGGCATGTTATGTTGCTGCATTGAGGAGCCGCCTCCAGACATGTCCTGGCCTGAGCCAGGGCCACCGAGCCCGTTTCCGACGCCCATGGCAGGGATTTGTGGCCAGCTCATGGATGTCGGTTGCTGGGCCGATATATCAAAGAATCAAAGTTCCAGCGCCAGTGGACGCCTCGTTCGTTTTACCGTCGACTTTGTATAGATTTGGCGAACTTGGGCATTGGACGATGACAGGCACCGAGTATGTGGATATGCGTCGCTTCACAAGGAGGACTGTGCAAGGTGGCGGCTGTCTATCCGAAGATCGACAAGTTCGCTTAGTCGATATCAACAAGGATACGATGCACCGAGTCGAGGTCGAGGGAAAGACGATCGTCAAGTCACAACGCGGCTGCCGTTGCTTGAACTTTCTTTCGGATTGTTGAGACGGCGGAAAAATACAGACGGGGAGATTAAAGAGCTCGACGCGATGAATGGGTCTTGAAAGTGTGGGTAAGAACCTGTGAGGGACCGAGCGGGCTTGGCTGTCGCGAGTTGAGTCGACGTTACCAGGCGTGGAACGGGTTTGACGCGGCAAAGTACCTGAAGGAAAGAAAGAAGGCAATAAAAAAAGTACCAGTAGAACAATAAGCGTGCCGTTGACTGTCTTGCTTGTGTCGTGTAATTTCGTGTCAAATCTCGTGTTTCGTGTTATCCGGTGATTCGGTTTGTTCCCGATTTCATAAAAACCAATTGTTATTATGTTGAGTCGAAAGTTGACGATACGAGCCGTCCAAAGTCACCGATCGATGATAGATAGACGGGTAGATGATATCTGGTCTGATGTCGCGCGTGCTGCGGCTGCTGCTGTTGTCCAACGGAACAGATGAGCTCGACCAGAGTACACCCCCTATGCTAGCTAAGCTTGTATCGTTTCGGTGATCTAACTTGAAATAATATGTTCGAGAAAGGCAAATGGCCTGGGGGTATTAAGGGCCAGGATTAAGAGCAGTAGGTGACAACAGCCCCAAACGGCTGTAGGAAAGCCTTATTTACGGACCTGATGCAATTCCTTCTTTTGACAGTCTTCTTTCCTCTCTTTCTTCATCATCTCTGGCAGTAGCAAATCTTGGTGCTTGGCTGTTCCGACCAGGTAGGTATCACTGGACGGTCTCTGCTGTGCGCCTGACAGACCTACTCTTGGCCAATGAGAAAATAGGACAGCTGGTTGCAGCTACCTAGACTAAACCCGTTTATGCTAGCTGATCAGGTGCTGCTCAGTTGGTCAAGAGCCCCCCGGCTTTCGCAGTTGGAAGTTTCCCCTGATCTGTGCATGGACCACTCAGCCCCCCGTATTGGTAAATGCCGGTGGGTAATATTCATGTATCTAATCTACAGTTTTCTAGTTATGTAATTATCCTGCAAGAGACAAACCCCGATAAATAGGTCCCTTGCACTTTCTCTCATCTTTCCATCATCAACATACGAGTGCAATGCTCGGTACAATGCAGGTGCAAACACACACAGTTGCGCGTTATAATCTTACAAGATAAAGTAGAATAAAACAACTTGACCAGGTCGGCAACTCCTCGAAGCCAATGTACTTACTTACTAGCCCTTGAAGTGAATGTTTCCCGACGCATGTACCTACATACCTTAGTAGGTAGCTGATCTCCAAAGACTACCCCTCGCGTCCACAAAGCTCAAGTCGGCGAAGTGGGAGTAGGCGATCTTAAAAAGCTTATACTCAGCTCCAAGGATGGCAAACACTCAATACGGAGTAGATAAATAAGGTTAAGTATATCTTGTGTATTTGCATGGTAAATACCAGTTGTTCTATTGTCCATCATAAGCAACGCAATGGTGAAGATCTTTCTTCAAGTTTAGCTTGTCATTACAACCACGTACTTTAGTCTCCCTAAAGTATCTTTTGTCAGTAGGCATTATCAAGTAGGCCCCCGTAAGGTAGGTTAGAGAGTAACCTCGGCTGCCAAGAGATGGCTCAACTCATCATCCTTCGATAATTACGTTGAGAGTTGGAAAGTATTTAAGATCATGTCACTCTTGAAGCCCATACCGGTAAATAATATATTCGGCCTAGCGTATCTCAGCTTGTTACTCAAGCTTCTCTACAATTTTTGCGGACTTTCTTAAACCTAGGATTGCTCTTCGTTTCTGTTCAATTTGTTAACAGCCGAGATACCTATCAACTTTTACAATGGGAAACCTCTTTGACGAACTGCAGGCCTTTGAAGGGAAAGATAAAATAGAAGCTTACCTAAAATGGTGGCGGGATGAATACGTAGACCCCGAGAGACATGTAAGCAAGCCTCATTCCCCAACCTCATCTGGCGGAAATCGATATTTGTATGGCTTTGTATGGCGTGCAGTGACACGGCAGGAGCTCAGAATTGGCCAATGTCGTAAAACCACCTGCACTCCCGTATCTCACTTTCATCCTACATATATTTCTTGGCCCCATTCCCCATATGTAGGTACTTACACTGGCACATGCAGGAATGGTCAACCTCGATCATGCAGGGACTATCTGTGGTATCGGCCTCTACACCTAGCGAATCCATATACCCGCAGGTCACTTTTCGGCTCTCTGTCCCGCAACTGATGGCCAACGCTATGGGGAACATGCACGGGGGTTGCACCTCGACCATCTTCGACATTTGCACAAGCGTCGCGATTCAACTCGTTTCGCGCCCCGGCTTCTGGCAATATTCCGGTGTCAGTCGCACGCTCAATGTTACCTATCTCCGGCCCGTACCCGTGGGCACGACGGTCGACATCGAGTGCGAGATTGTCCACGTTGGTCAGCGGCTCGCTAGCTTGCGCGGCATCATGAGGAAGACCACCGACGACGGCACCAAGGGACCTGTGTTGGCCACTTGCGAGCACGGAAAGGTTAACACAGATCCGCCGGTTCAGAAGCTATGAGGGTATAATGCAGTAAAGACATGCACGCATAGATAGACAATTTTATGTATTTACAAGAGCGTACAATTTGCCTGTGTATAATAAAGCGCTGGCGGATACAAGGAATACAATTCATAGATTGATAGAGTTTTGATGTGGCGGGGAAATATCTGATAAATTCGCATGATCACAACATTTTTCTGGTCGCGGAAAGTTGAGACAATAATGGAACCTCTCACAGCCGGTGAATACACATTCAGCCAAGCGTCAGTCCGTACCGCCGGAGTGCCTCATGATGAACAGAGGACAGAAATGTCGTGGTTTTTGTCGTCGTGATCATCAATGTTGTCTTTTGTTTTGTCCCGTCACAGTTCTTGCGGTCTAATCCGACCCTATATTGCTTTAGCGACTTGTAACTGTCCTCAAAGTTACTATCCTGGCATGATGCTCTCCTCGATCATTTAAGTCTGCCCTTTGGACAATCGGTGAAGTACGTTGTTTATCGAGACATCTCTTGTTCCTCTCCCGGGTAGGTTCTGGATGTCAACTCTTACCCTGTACCTGATATCTGTTCGGCCATCTTCAAAGTGAACGTCGTATATCATCTGTTCAAAAGGGTAAACACGGAGTCTATTTGTGTGACGTGTAGAATTATTACTTCATAAATATGATGTTGCTGTCGAGCGTAAATATGATGTTTCCCTTACGTATCTATAATGCCCTTGATCACTTCGACTGGCAATGGAACTTGATAGGGACAATAGTCGAGTGTGAGCTCCAATGAATGTCGTTGAACAGTCATGAGGAACTGTCCACAAATGATAGAGTTTGATTATAAAATCCCAATGTTGTTAGTAAGCACAAGCCCGAACTACCAGAATTTATCCATTACAGTCGTGTACTGCTAGATAAATAGGTACAGATAGGGAGGCCGCGGTTGGTCAATGGTCCTTTCCCTTGAGATGGGTTATATATTACACGCCCCTCGTACTCGTAAACATGTCTTTACTTATCGATAAAGCTTTCACTTGCGTCACAGCCACCATCGATTCCTGGAGCGGTGTTCCCAAACTTCAAAGTTGGCTTTCCCCAACTTCAAGTTGGAGCACCTCGACACTGCACGCAATGTATACAGATCGTTAAAAGTTGTATTAAGTTACAATAAAACAGAAGACACCGCTCATCATGGGTAGTGGTCAGTCTCCACGTACTGGCAACTCGAGCATCTAGCTGGGAAATGGATATGCAGGTCCGAGTAAGGTATCTCACCGAATAGTAGGCAATCCGGCCGGTGATCCCCAGAGCTGGCTTTTGCGCATTACTGCGCCAAGTTGAACTACACCCACCGCGTTCTGCGCCGACGTTCAATCTTCTTTATTAGGCCTGAGAGGCCAGCAGTCCGTGGCAGCGTCCTTTCCCTACCAAAACACAGGTAAAAGATAACATTGCGAAATAGGTAGAAATGCTGAGAAGATGCAGTGAATTCGAATGTAACTCAATTCTTCTTAATGAAGCGCTTTGGAGCCCTCCCAGTCCTTCTGATGTGGGGAGGCAGGGCAGTCACAGAGCAACTCTGGAATGTAAGTGTCAAAATTATGGGACACTTCTTGATATAAGAGGCCGGTGTCCCCCCACAGAATTGATATTCTTCTTCTGTTCTTCTCTACAAGCAATAACAACTCAATTGTTCCCTGTGCTATTCTATCTCTGATCAGTTTTCATCTTCCTGTTTTGTTTCAGCAAAACTGCTCGGTATTCCTTTACTCACTTACACTCTACTCAACTATACACCCTGCTCGGGCTCTTACACAGACTAGCTCATCCGCTCCGGGTGGCTTTCCGCCCCGACCTGTCTCACTCTCTGGTCAAACATACCACCCTCTTATAAGTCTTACTTTAGACTCATTTACCTTTTGGTCCTCTACCTGCTCGAGTCTGCAAGATATTCGCTGCGCTTAGCTTCCTTGCTCTACCCTGGATAACTATCCCGGACTGACTACTGTCTGTTCTGATCCCCTTCGTCGACTTAAACCCCATTTATATTTTCTGGTACCGTCGTTCAATATGCCTGGGTCTGGATCCATTTCCAATATGACCACTTACTTTGGGTAAGGGAAATGTTCACTTGTCTTCTACTCACTTACTCGACCCAAAGCTGGGTAACACCTACGTGTGGCCTCCAAAGCTATTACACAGGCGTGCTTTTGTTAGTCAAGACTCGTGACAGCTCCTTGGTCTACTTATACTCTCAGACATGTCTTGGTCCAGTGTCTCTCCTCCTCGTTCCTCCTTCCATGTCTCATCCTGTCACGTTGTTGTCTCACATCTTCCCTTGTATCTCGGACTTCACCAACGACGTCGTCGCTACCGTGTTAGTTGTCTTATAAGACGTATATCTTTTCTGTATTTCCTCTATGTCGACGGTGGGGGGTTTTAGCTTGTATGTTCCTGTCAATTGTGCTGGTGGTTGCCATCGACCCTTTTACCATATCATGTCTGGGTCTTCTCGACCCATCCTAACTATATCCCTTCCCGTCCCTTCCCACACATACATTATATGTAACCATCCACACCATGGGTATCAATCATGACACCACTTCACACCCCCTACAAATGATCAACATGGGGCAGCAAACCAGAAAGGGGGAGAGGGGAACCACTCAAACGACATGAGGAAGTAAAACAGCTTCTATAAACGGGCAGGGGAACATGACTGATTCCTAACCCGGGCAATGCAGTCGTATAAACGACAAAAGCAACCATACCATGTCCAACATCGGACCCACAGACAAAGTCATTATGTCTGCGGACAGGACCAGAGAATTCATGTCAAGCTTTAACGGCGGCGGCGACCCCGTAACTGCCCTGGGTGTACGGGGTAACCAGACAAACCCCGGTAGCCGTGCTGCCGACGTATCTCGCCAAATCGACGCCGCCATGGCCGCACTCAATTCTCCCTAGGGCCCCGCCTCTTTCTTAGGAAGAATATCGCATCAAATCTTCGAAATTTTCTCGTAGGTATGCGCATCTATCCTGTCCTTACTAGTTCACAGACTAATGACCCGTGTTTATGTAGTAGCGAATCATGCGCGCATATGACATTTACAACAAACAAAAAAATGGAATAGATAGAGTGGGTTAGACACGATCTAGAAAGCCAGGATACCAACGACTATAATGATTTTTTGGTTGGTGGGCATACCCCGTGGGCGGCGGCGTTATATGTGTTTTTCATCAATTCGGGGTTTCCCGGACGTGGGGACGTGGGGACGGAGCGGAGCGGCGACTTGGCCGGTTAATGAGGTTATAGATGGAATGCCCCGAAGATAGGGATGGGGTTACGGGATGACGGAAGCAAGGGAGAGATTAATGAACTAAACGGCCGGGATACCCACATTTGATTTTCTGTTTTCTTATGCGTAGCGGCTATATTGGGCGGCGTTTTTTTTGGGGTTTCACACACTACCTACACTCATCAATCATGCCCTCTTTCACAAAGCCTTTGGAGAACCACACACAGATATTCAGATCACTCGCCACAAGACGGCGACAGGAACGGAGAGAGATCTCGAAATAATGACTTGGACATTACGCTAAGAGCAAGAAAAATAGAATAACAGGACATTGTTCGGCCTTCTCCCCTCGAATGCTGAATTGAGCTCGTTCCCGTGTAAACGCCGGCGCAATGCTATGCAATAATAAATGGACCACAACCTGCAGAAAAAAGGCCCCAGGCCAAATCCAATACAATACTTGTACAACAAGTTTTCCATTACACCGTATTTGGTTGTATAATATAAGGTAAATCTCCCGGATCTTCGGCAGTGGCTAATCGGATTACCGAATTCTGCGATGCAGAACCGAGACTAGAACCGGACGTTTGACTTGGAGGGTAATTCCTTCTTCGAGTCTGCGTCCGTATTGAGCTCTGTGCGCTGCCGGAGCTAATCGACCGCGATACGAATGTCCCTTCAGCCCTGCTCCTCGGTGTCGTAGGCGCGGTACGGTAATGAAGTCCTGCCGTTGTGGCCGACGAGTTCCGAACCGCTAGTCTGGGTATCCGTTGCGAATGCATGCTGTCCCGATCGTCGAAGCTGCTTGAACTACGAAGGCTCTGAGACGGGGTCGTTGAGTTGGAGTTCCGGGGTCGGTAATCGTCGATGTGTCCGTCAAAGACGGAATACATGCTCTCGTGATCGAGCGATTCGTAGAGAACGGTTGGACTCAGCGGTCGCATTTCTCGTAGAACCTCGGCGAATAGATGCATGAGTTTTCTAAAGGTCGTGTCGGACATGGGCCGGTTCGAGAAGCGAACGCGCTCGTACAAGTCGAGGAATTGGGTAACGTTTGGGGAGGTAGACAATATGTCTAGCTCGGTAAGGTGTGATATGTACCCTCTCAGGGTGATATTTAGAGGGCGTTGAAGCAGCATCACTGCATCGCGATCCAAAGTCGCCGTCGGTTCGGGAGCGGCCGGCGCCTGCGCAACGGCTTTTGCCTCGATGAGATTCGGTAGCTCGGCTAGTACTTTAGCGTAGTGGACGTTGGGTAGGTCTGGCGAACAGGGAGAGCCCCATCCGTAGTGCTCTATTTCGCCCCAGACAGGACGAACGGGCGGGAGCGAAATGCCCATCTCCTCCTCGACACTAGGTCGAGGTTTCGACCTGAACAACTGTAAAGACTTGCGGCCGTCCTTTGAGCCCCGCTCATTGCCGTCCCCTGCATTGAAAGAATCGGCTGTGGTATGCGTGGTCGTGTCGGTTGGAGGTGTGACTTTGGGCCGGGCGCTCCAGGCAATGGCTGCGCTTCGGCCGATGCTGGCGACAATCATGTCGCGGACCTTCTTGTTGACATCGCCTTTGTCGATGGGGATAGATTGTTTGGGAATCGAAGCAAGTACGGTTCGGGTGACGTATAACCTCGCAGCGTATACGAATAAGACGATGAGAATGCTGAGCACATAGACGATAGCGATGACGATAAGGTTGATGTATTGGCGGGTGGTGGCTAAAGCTTGTCGGACAAAGTCGCCGGGCACAATCAGGAGCAAGGCGGTGAGAATAAGACATAAAACGCCATAGACGGAGTTATATGCAATGCGAAACAGGAGAGCAGCGGTTGTCATGGCGCCGGGATATTACGAAGGGAAGCGAGATTGAGGGTATCGGCGTCTATGTTGTACTAGGGCGCATTGCGAAGTCGAAGCTTCAACCGGGAGATGACGGGGTCAGGGTCGCTTCTCTCGGACTTTTGCGTCTCATGGTAGGAAAAGAGATAGGCAGAGTTCATGAGGATCTGGAGGTTGAGGATACAAGGGCAGGTGATGGCATTGTTGTGTGAATGAAGCCAAAACGTTTGTACTTGCACGTGTAGTAGGTAGGGAGATTAACCTACGAGTAGGTCAGGAGGTAAGTACTTTAGGTACCTACATATGTATGAAGCCTACGAGGACACTAGGTACTTTAGACTACAGTGCACTCTGTTGGTGTACAGAAGGAGGCCTCTGCGATTATCTAACCTACACCTATTGCCGCCTGCTCATGATTATCATCCTCTACACCAACCTGCTTAACAATGAATGGCCAGATATTTTAAGTATATGATTCTCTTCATTTTGCTATATGGATTTTAAGCATATTAAAGTTGCTTCCAGACGTTGAATGCAAGCTAATCTAGGCGCTCACTCACTGTTAAGGGCAGGTGGGGCGTACTGTACTGGGAGACTTCCATCAGCTGTCTGTTGCATGCACGTGTACTCGTAAGTAGGTACATTATGTACGAGGTAGGTCCGTGTAGGTACAAGGGCAAGTGCATGGAACCTCAGCACACCAGAACTGCCCCTCCTCTTTCGCCAAGGTCTTCCTGGACGCAAAAGTAGCAGGCTGATGGGTCTAAGATGTGGCACTTCCCTATTCTCCTCTGAATGCAGGCGCTCGCGATGGCTAGACGTGCAATGGAATTCTTGTGGGCTCGGACTATACTTATCCCTCCTCGAGGGATCTCCAGGAGTTCGTTCCACGAATCGATGCAAGTCCATCTCGCTTGGAACCCCGCGGCCTCGAGGTCATGGTGGCAGCCATTTTCTGGGTGCAGTACTCGATGCAAATTCAAGCTCTTCAAAGCCCCGAGAATATCGATCTCTCCAACCCTTTCCCCTCCGTCATATACCGTGATTGGCGCCTCGAGGTAAGCGGCTTTAGCAAGGTCGGCACTGTGATGTGCTGCACTCATTATGGGCGCCTCATATCCGGTAAGTGAAAGATGGAGGCTTGTCTTGTCGAAGTAATCGATGCATTGCTCTCCGAGCGTAAAGGCGGCGTGATTTATAGTCTGCCATTTGTCTATGGCGGATTTTCGAAACACGGGGTTTTCTGGAGATATCAACATGGACGTTCCCGCTCGCCCTACGTTGCCCACAATCTGCCGCAGCTCGTACTCTTCGCATCGTTCTAAAGGATCAACAAGGAGAGAGGCTGCGGCAAAGATGGAGCTTCCGGAAGAGATGGCAAAGGCAGTTCCTAGCTCCTGTGGATCCATGTCGAGTGCCCCTGTCTCGAACATTGCGACGCAGGAGAGGGCCCGGGCCAAACTCAATCTTCCGGACGGATTAAACAGGGACACATCACCAGACAGTAGAGATCGTGTCCACTTGGAATCCCATAGTCTGTTTTCCAGCACGCTCAATGCTATGGTGGCGTCCGGAAGCATAGCATATACACGTGCAACTGTGGCCAGGGCATGCAATGACGTTATTAAGGAGTCCCGGAACGCCGTACGTTTTGTAAACGAATATCCGGCCTCGAGCGGCGAGACAAAGGACGTCGGGATTATCATATCATTCCGCATGTTCACATCGAAACTTGTATGTTGCCGGAATTGCATGTCCATATTCCAATTAGCCAAATGATCAACCAGCATAGCCTCTGAAAATCGACTCGACAATAAGCTGGTTAGGGCGTCCGCTGTTAACAAACTAGGCGCTGTCTTCAAGACTAGATCGATGTCACGACCATTGCTTCCCTTGCTTCCCCCAGGGACGAAGAGAGCTGCATTTTCGACATCGCCAAAGAGATAGACGTACGTCGAAGGCGCCCATCCCTCTTGATCGGTGACACCATGGTTTTGCACCATGTGATTATCAAGCCTCTCGTACCAGTTTATGGTAGCGTGGTCCAAGGTGCACTGCGTGGTGGCTGGGTCGAATTCTTCGCAGTCCTCCCCTTGAGCCCTAATTTTGGACTGCCTGGTATTGAGACATAAATCATGCCACTGGCGAGCTCCGCAGGTTCGCGAACAGAGTCTTCCCCGGCCCGCACAAGCACAAGATTGGAAGGCACAATCCATGGTACAGGCGCAACAAAGTTCGATGCCTGGTAATAAGGGGTTCCTGCCTATCCAACGCCGGTGGCGGTTCACCGTCTTGACGTTCCCGGCATGGCCTCTCTTATAACTACGGTGAAGTGGAATTGCGGTCGCGTACTCGACATTTTGCGTGGCATCGTTATAGTACCTTATGATTCCCTTTTCGTATCGACTGCCGAGGGCCAACTTCTGGGTTATTACCCTTAGAGTGTCCACTCTCGCCTCGTTATCTTGTAGCAATGCTACGAGAACAGACGGGTTTGTGAGACCGAAAAAGGGAGTTGGACACTCAGACGCAAGGTCTCCCTGCAAGAATGTGGGCCCCCTGCGTCCCTGCAAGAATGTGCGCCCCCTGCGGACTCCGAGGGAGACGAGCTTCTGAGCACGTTTTGATTCCTCGGACCTCTCGTCCAGGAGGGTCTCTGCGGCCATGGTTAGTAGACTGAGCCAACCTCTGGGAGAGAGGATATCGTCGATCAAAACCTTGGTGCTTTCGCCCATCAGTGTTCCGGTATTAGTACGGATGGCGCCGAGGACCCCCCATAGCGCTGTAATGAACTTGGCCCCATCTAACTGGTCAAAATGTGGATCGAAGGCTGGATTCGCCCAGGCAGAGAACAGACTGCCTAGTGCTACGAGGGTGAACTCGCTGAAGGAAACGCGGGATTCATCCATCCTATGCCTCGTCGTATGGACCGGATCTCCGTAGTAGTTGAGTTTTGCCAATGATAGAGACCAGTACACACCTTGGGAAGAAAGCGGATCGGCATCTTCCAACCCGAGAGTCAGGCGTCCGCCACGATGGACGAGACTATCCTTCTGCTGCATTAATCTTGGTTTGGAGCCAAATAGGTCGATATCGGGATAAATATGCCAAGCGGATATTGCGATCAAGGCGGCGCTGTTGTGGACGCGCTGTGGCATCCCCTTAATCAGATTGTCTAGCGCCGTCATGGCGGTGCTCCATGCTCTGAGGACGCTTGTGAACACGTCGTCGCTGTTGTCGACGGGCAAAGACAAGCTGAGAAGCACCGACTCCATCCGCTGGTGCTCAGCTGCCTTGACGCGGTCGGCAACCTGGAGCCATGCCCGAGCACTCGAATCCCACTCGGCAAGCTCTTTGCGACTGATTTTTTGATCGGCCGCTCTCTTCAAAGATAGGTGCGATGGCTCGTCTTTGTCATATGTCTCGATGATTTGGCGTTGTCTGCCTTCAACAAGCTCAACCCAGATGGCCGTAGCCTTGGGAGAGTCCCACAATCTTGCCAGCATACAAGCCAGAAGAACGATGGCGATAGCAGACTTGCCAGAAGTAGCCGCCGCCCAGATGGCGGTTCCATCCGCGCCTGCGTGTCTCTCGAAACAACCCGGTCTGCGTGATGACTCGGCTTCGGTATTCAGCAACGTCGATATTTCCGATACTCGCTGACCGTAGGCCTTGACAAGATCATCCCCCGGCCTAACCACGGAATCAAACAGTGCGCCCAGCCTCCGGGCCGTTTGATGGGTCGATCCCTCTTCGGCCTGTTCTCGTCGCAACGGTGACAGGGCTTTGCCGAGCGGTCCATATTCCTCCGGTGGCGTTACTGTGACGAGTGAGAAATCGAAATTCAGATTAACGAGCGCAATATTGTTCTCTAATTTCTCCTTGATGGCCGCAAATGACAACTGCGAAAGGGCCATGTTTAGGCTGTGCAGCAGTCCGAGTTCAAGGATGAAGAGTTTTCTCAAACGGACGCAGCTACGCCCGTAGCCTTGTCGACGAATGCAGCCGTCGACGCAACAACAGGCATACAATGATGTTATGAGAGTACTGTATTCTAACCAAGTGAGACGACGTCGCTCTTGTTTACAGGCAAAGTAAACCCAAAAGAAGCTTGGGAAGATACACACGCAGACGTAGAGGAGGATATAAGCTCGAAATATGAAAGACCCGGGCAAGTAAGGGATGGCATTGCGCCTCCCCCTTCTCACACTTTATGGCCCGAGCCAGGCTAGACGCATCGAATACGTACGTGTAGATGAGGCGCTTCTCGCATAGAGTTGGGTGATGTGACTATGTTAGAGTAGTAGACCGCCGATCAACATGTCGAGATCGCCAAACCTGCCTGCTTGCTTTTATGCAGGACTTTTCGCCCGACTAACCTTCATATCTCGCCTCACTCTGATTTCACCACACATGGATGGCTCAAGTAAGTATTTACTTACTCTTACCTACCTACTTAAAATCTCGAATCAAAATATTCTGAGTCTGTTCATTTGTCTAGATTCTTACCCCTCAATCTTTCTTCTTTCTCTTCCGTAAGTCGAATGTCCTGTTTACTTTTTGGTGTTTTCCACCATCGACAAGGTAGGGTAGCAATCAACGACCCTTGGGTGTTATATGTACCTAGGTTACATCCATGAAACCCAAAAAGAAAGCACATTCTCGATTTCTGCACTTTTCACTCGGACAAGGGGTAGTTTAAAAAACGAGCTTGTACACAGCCTACTTTGAAACCAAGTGAAGCAAAGATATGGATGGATGGGATATTGGCTTTTATTCCAGGTTACACGATTACACATCTTTCTCGGTAATAACATTTCTTTCTTTAATAAATGTTGTACAACACACACATCTTTTCTTCTCATCTGCAGCGCCAGCAAGCATTTACTTCTAAGCCTCCACCACCCAGCAGGGATCTCCCTGTCTACAGTAGCAGTAGCGGTCTGCATCGTCTTCTTTCCGCGAGGTTGTCTTGTGGATGTGGCTGTGGTTGCGACTAACCTAAACCACTCGCAGCACACCATAGCAGGTCTCTCTAGCTGCTCGGGGTGTAACTGAATAACGGCGATTGGGTCTCGCGCGTCTTCTTCACCCAAGGGTAAAACTGTATTTTACCAATCGGCGCCAGTAGCTTTTCTTCTTCTGTTGCTGCTGCTGCTGCCGCTGTGGTGAAGTTTCGGCCTGACTCTTTTCAACCCGGTCTGCATTCTCCTAATCATGCCGAACCGCTTCCTGAGCCAACCGCATATCCATCCTGCTGAGTCTGAGGTCACTGCTATAAGGACCAAACCCTTTAATCACGGCGGCGAGCCCGTCCTTCAGAGCCGTTAATAGTTCCGTCACTTCGGCACATTGCCTATCTTGGGCCACGTCGGTCCAGTGTGCCGGGAAGCTGTCCCGGAATTTCTCAATCTTCTTGATGACGGCAGTGAATGTCCGTATAATGGCAGGCACATCCCTTTGCACATTTCCATATATATCCTCGTTAAGACTGCATACGGCCAGCTGTGACAAGGCATACGCCGCGTTTGCGTAGAGACTGGCCTCGGCATAGGGTGAACCCAGTACGGCCTCGGACAACAATCGGCCGAAGTTTTGCCGGAAGAAGGGCCCGATTAGAGGCCAGCCTAGCACCCGAAGTGAGGCCGTTTGTAGTAATGACCCCAAGGCACCGGGCTGAACGGCCTCTAGTTGCTGTGGCGTCATGACCTTGTCCACTAGATGCTGAGCTCCCCTTTTCAGCTCCGGCCCCAATGCTTCTACAGGTGTCTTTCCCGGCGAAGTGATCAGGTTGGCGACTGAAGCCTTTACGAGGGATGACTTGGCAGTCCGTCTGGGTGCCAGCACGTCTCCGGACTTGAGTGGTTGGGATATGCGCTCGTGCGGCTGTGCCGGAGCCGTCAACGCCGCGGCTTCGGATGGAGGTGCTGGGCTCGCTCCGTAGTCATCGACTCGTTGTTCGAGTTTCCTGATTGTGTCGAGACAGAGAACCGATATCTGGGACCAGATGGGTCCATCCGGTCGATCGATATCTTCGAAAATGGTCTGTCGCCTCGCTGTGTAGTCTCGCGCGATGAATGCTAGCTCCCACATGGCGAATGACTAACACCGTCAGGATATGCTTCACAGGTGGGAAATGGGATCACTTACAGCTATTCTCGGCTTCTTGCTGCGTAGGCCATTGACCAAGCTACCGTTGGGATCCTTCGATTCCGACGTCAACGGCTGTCCGTTCTTCAGCGGCTCCCGGGCGAGCTGAGCGCGGAAGACAATATCGGCAAAGTTCCACAGGAGACATAAGAGGAACGACGCCCACATGCTTTGCCACAGCATCCAAACACTCCAAGGTGCGGTTCCAGGCGGAAGGTTGTATTTCGGAAGGTCGCTGTAACGGAGTCGGAAGAACCACATCGCCCAACTCCAGGCAGAATCTCGAATAAAATGGTAGACTAAGACGTAGTTGGCTATCCCGACCGTGATGGCTTGCATACCAGATCGAACAAGCAAAAGAGGAAGCCGCTCGCTGATTTTCATGTGCCACTGATCCTGAGTATTCGATGAGTCGGACTCGCCCTCGGGTCGTGGTTTGACCGAGCCCAAAAGCAGCCCATTCTGGTCCAGCGTTAAATGAAGGATGCCTTGGACGAAGCCCACAAATACCAAGTTGACAGTATAGAACAGCGCCTGTTCATTCAATCGCGTTCGACCGGCGATGTGGTTGATCCAATGGATGCCTGCGTTCTCAGTCGCGGAATGCAAGTAGATCTGGCTGAACAACCAGCTTGATCCGACGTAGGTTAGGATGGTCTCGAAGGTGGAAAACTCAAATAGACTTCGGACGAGTGTATCGAAGGGCGAGCGGGATGTTCGAATTCCCATGTGGGCGTGAGCGATTCGTAATATGATAATTGGGAGGACGCATATGAAAATAGCCAGGGCCCGGAGACCGGAAGGGCCGAGTGGAAACCATAGCCAGAAATCTGGAGGGACAGCATGTTAGCAGGCCATGTTCCTCGACTGTGTAAATGTTCAATCGTGGATATTCTAAGCGTACATGATTCCAAATTCGACAGGATAACAGACTCGGAATAGGCGAGTCCAAGGAGAATGGCGGCGGTGCCGGCAAAGCGCCTCTGAAGAGCTGGCTGGAGGAAGTCCTTGTACGGCGCCCGTCGCGCACTAGGCTGAGCCATCTTCGCGACTTGATGAAGGTGTCGAAAGGCTCTAAATTAGCACATCGTCTGCGTAAAGAAAAGAAATGAGAGCCACCATACGCATATAATGCGCAGAGGTGTAGAAGGGTGCGTTCGCAGTTGGGTCGTCCGGCCTTTTGGGAAAACAAGCCTTGGAAAAGTAAATAAAGAAAATTGTTGTATTGAGGGCAGAGCTACCTAGTACGATGGATGCATGTGGTCTGGTTGCCCCCCCCCCCTGCACCTAAGAACTACGCTAACACCACACTAGCGCACTGAAAAGGGCAGCACTGTAGCCTGTAAAGTCGCTCCCTACCCACATAACCGTAGCTGTCGGGTCAGCAACCGACGTCAGCCTAGCAGTAGAGACGGAAGTGAATGAATGAAGCGCCCACCTGCTAACCTCCCGATTTACCCACCTAACTCTACTTGTAGGCACACGTCCCTGCATCTCGTCACGACGTTAACCTTGCGGCACCTTATTCTCAAATCTACCAGCACAACTTGGTCAAGCCCATCGTAACTATTTCACCCTCGCCATTCATTCCATTATTCCATTTCGGGCGTTTTGTTGAACTTAAACCGGGGGTCTCCGTAATCGCTCTAACCGTGCATCCGCCGCACCAGGCCACGCGCCCACCTGTTTCTGTCCAGGCCCAATTACCGCTTCGCTCCATCCACTCGTCATGTCCTTCGACCAGCTTTCTTCGGTAGAGACCGGTGGCGGAGGCGGCGGTCGTCGATCAAACAATGGCGCATACACGGATGATCCCGAGTTCTCCCGGCTGTCGCAAACCCTGATGAACAAGTTGTTTCACCTACAAGGCAACATCTCGAAGCTGCGATCCGATATTAGCCTGCTCGGTACCAAACGGGATAACCCACGGCTACGTGAGCGAGTCTCTGGTGTGCTGGAGGAAACGACTGTGCAGTTCAAGGAAGTCGGCGAGGGAGTCAAGAAGATCCAGGGTTGGGGGGACGTGACGGTAAGTGATGCCTGCCGTTAACCGTGCTTATGTCCCCGGACTAACCGCAACAAACTACAGCCTACACAGAAGTATTCCCAACAGAAGCTGTCGCGCGAATTCAAGGCAGCACTTGCCGAGTTCCAGTCGCTCCAACGTACCGCACTCGATAAGCAACGTGCATCGGTCTCCGCCGCCAAGACCGCCCTCGACCAAGATCCCTCGGCCGACGAAGGGCCCTCCGGACACGGAGGGGAGCAGCTACAACTCCAGCAGCAAGAGATCCATTTGGCGCCCCAGGATGAGGTCGACTTCCAGGACGCCCTCATTACCGAGCGAGAGGAAGAGATCCGGCATATAGAAGAAGGTGTGAGCGATCTAAACGTCCTCTTCCAGCAGGTAGCCCAGATCGTTAGCGAGCAGGGCGAGAGTCTGCAGACAATTGAAAACAACGCTATAAATGTGCGTGAGGACACGCGCGGCGCCGACTATGAACTTCGCAGTGCTGCGAGATATCAGAAGAACGCCCGGAGCAAAGCCTGCTGCCTGCTTCTTGTGCTGGCCGTCATCATGACGATCGTCCTGCTCGCCGTATTTCTGGGTTGAGGTATTGGCCGCTTGCCTCCCTGTTTGGTTATATATGGGTCACGGAACTGCATGCGTATTGGCGTCTGGCGTTTTGGTTAAGAGACACCGTCCACTTTGAAGAAAGGTTTCGTTATGTTATTTACAATGTTCCTGACGAGTGTTCGATGAAGCGATACATGTATCGCTTTAGCCTGTATATGCTGTCCCGTCTTTTATCCGCATGGATACGATAATATACATGTTACTATACAGGTCGTAGACTCCCCTCAAAGAATGCATCCACGCAACAGCACGGCGATCAATTGTCGCCTATCCGCAATGGGGAGAGTCACCTTGCTGGATTTTTCAATCGTCTCCCAGAGAAGAAATTTCCTCCAGCCTTTATATGACCATCTAGTTGAGCTGAAGACACTAGGCTTTCACACCACTAGCTCGTCGACTTGGGCTTGGCTGAGCTTTTCGGTCGTTGTGGCCGTATTATGGGCAACTCCACCCCTTTACACCTCTCTAGAAACTGCGCATTAATAGGCATAAGTTTCTTAAGAGCCATAGATGTCAAGGCGTTAGTCGCAGAAGAAACCACCCAGTACAAATGCAACGCAGCTGGCAGATCCATAGTGAGCGGTCCGACGAGGGTAGCTAGACCAATCAGAGTTAAGTAGAAGGTCGACTGCATCCTTTCCTTAAATGCTACCTGGGTGTAAATTTCCGTCATATTACTCTGCATACCTCCCGCTTGTCGTCCCGAGGCGATTCGGAACCGATCGATGAGTTGTTGACGTGTCTCCGGGAGCATATTCCATAGAAGCGTAGCCGATAAAGCGAAAGGTAAAATGTGATATGGATCAGGGGCCGTCAGGTCCGGAAACCAAAGACAGCCCTCGACCGCTAGAGTCGGGTCGACATGGGTAGCGAGCGTGGCGGCCTTCCCGCCATCACTGTCCGCCCCCGTGATGAGGGAGCCGATTAGGCCGCGCGGACCACCGCATAAACGACGAACACCGTCGATGGCAAGAAGCCAGAAGGGAAAACTAAGAAAGCCGCTATACAACTTCCACTGCTGCAGGCCCAACTTGCCGTGGACCCGCTTCATAACCTTGTCCAGCCGGGCCTTGACCACGGAAGTTATTTTAGAATCGCTCTGGCCCTTCATCTCCGCGTTCACCTCCTTCATTATTCGAACGTTCCACGCCTGGAATATGGGACGAAGCTCAGCGCGACGCTGCATGGTCAGCCGCGTATAATAAGTGAAGGGCAAGCGGAAGACCACGCCCACGCTAACGGCCACGAGAGGAATGGTCATGAACCATGGTAGATGTGTGGCGGTGTGAAGGCTGACTATGATATCCTGTGTGCCCTCGATGGCGGCGCCGACTGTGGACTGCCAGTGAAAGGCGCGGCCATGTCGAAGGAAGGGACTTCTTCTGCTGGGGTTGTTGATGAGATGAGATGGGCCAATTCGAGTTGTTCGTAAGAGGTGGATGCCCCTGACAGAGCTCATCTTGTGAGTGATTTTGGATTTACCCTATTCATCGGTATAACAAGACAGGGTTTATACCGTCAGGCGGATATGATTATGAATTGTTTGTTGTATTGTAGACATCATTGTCATGATATCTTGTAACTCGTTGTAGGCACTTTATGTTTAACCGGGCGAGCTTAAACTGAAACTACCTACGTGTAGATGGTCCGTGCACTCGAATCTGTTCAACATCTTGTCATCTTCCAATACTGCCAAGCACCTGGAGGGGCATCAGCTACGAGTAGGTGTCTCATGTACAACCTCAACAAGTAGGTTAATTACACCTGGATATACTTGTAAAGTTCTTATTATTTGATATTGTAACAGTCCAGGTCGAATGTTTAATATCTCCATGTTCCAAAACCTTTTAATTATACGCGTAGTTGCTGGACATTTTATTTGGGGGGCTTTCCAGAACGCTTGCCCACGTCACTTGTCAGCACCTAAGTCAGGACCTTTACGGATATATACACGTATTATTCAGTACATCGCTTGACTGCGCATCGTGCCTTCAACAGCTACCTATCGCGCGTGTATCCGCTTCTGTTTCAGATGTACCTTTATCTACCTGTCTTCAGGAACCTGTAAGGTTACTCTATCATATCATAGGCACCTACCCTTACCTACATCTAGGTCGGTATCTTCACGTACCTGTCCTGAGGTTTTACACGTTTTGAGGGGCATGCCCCGCTATTCCGTGCATGTTACGTATACCTATTATACCCTATAGGGTAGGTGGTACCCATAAGGAAGGCAGGGGCTACCTATAGCGTATTCCAAGTATAAGGATGTATTTTTTAAGGAATCCCTGCATAGGGACTTTTTTCTACTTTACTTTATATTATTTAAATAAATATAATATAAAGATTCTTAGTTTTATATTAGCATTTTGCTATAAATTAATAGCTAGCTTTTAATTATATTAATAGCTTGATTTTGTTAAATAGCTTAGCAATTTTGCTTATTTTTTAACTTGCAAAAGACTGCCGGCAAAAGCAACGTTATAATATAATAACTCCTTATTATAAAGATTCTATTAAATCTATTTTTATATTTTTTTTTTTAAAACTATATTGTACTATAAGGCTGTTAGTTATATTGTTTTTTTGCTATAAAATACCTTAACTTTAAGCTTATTAAGCTAGAGGACCTAGTATATGCTAAAGTAGTTGCTTTTTTAAGCATAATATATTAAAACAATAACTTAATTTATTATTTAATAAAGTAGCTTAAGTTAACTGCTTAATTTAAAACATTTTTTTAAAACTAGAAAAAGAATTACTAAACGTAACTGGATTTTTAAGACTACTAGATTTAAAAGTTAAGGTTTAAAAAAGCACTATAGCTAATAACACCTTTTTAAATTAAAAAAAAACACTTATTTTTAGCACTAGTAAAGCTTTAAAGTAAACTATTTAAATATTTTAAAGCATTTTTACTATTAGTTAGCTAAAAACTATTATTTAAAATTAACTTTAATTAAAATATAAAATTATTTTTAAAACCTAGCTTTATAATGTTAAACTTAAATACCTTAACTTTAAAATAGTATAAGCATTGTTTTTTAACTATAAAAAACGCTGCTATATTGCTTATATTAATATTAAAAAAATATTAGCAAGTTAATAAACTAAACTTTAAAACAAAAAAAATAAAATACTTTAACTTTATACTAAAAAATAACTAAAGTATAAAAGCTATTTTTTAAAGTAAATAAATAATTTATATAAACATTTAAATATTTACAAACTAACTTTTTAATATTAGCTAAAGCTATAGTAAATAAAAAGTTAAAACTATATAAACTACTTATTTTTAAAACATAGTATTAGCTTAGTATACTATAAAGCTAATAAAAAAAAAACAAAATCTAGTTAAGTTAAAAAACCTTTTAACAAATTTGCAAAAAACTATAAAAACAATTTAAACGTAATTATAGCAAAGCATTAGCTAGTTTTTAAAGCAGTTAATTTACTTTATAAAATATTTAACAAGGTAAAAAAATTTATTTTTTTGTTTAATAAGTAATTTAAAATAGAAAATCTTATAACTACTTTATTAAAAACTAGCTACTTATAGCATTTAAAGTATTTAATTTTTAAATATAAGCCTAACTAACTAAACCTACTATTATAACTACTTTTAATTAATTCTTTATATAAATTAATAATAAAGAAAATATTTTTAAAGCATAGCAAATTAAATATATTAGTTAAATGCCTAAACTAGCAAGCTTTATTTTTAATTTTTTTTTTTTTAAATAATAAATAAAACTGTTAGACTAATTATTAATATTAAAATAAAAAAGGTAAAGGTAATTAAAGTAGTTAAAACACTAAATTCTTAAATAACAGATTTTTAAACAATAGATTTTTAAATAATAAATTTCTAAACAATAAATTTTACGATCTTAAGTTTAATAACTATATGCTTTAATTTAATAACGTATATAACTATAACTTTTAATATAATTTTTAAAACTAGAAAAGTAAAAAAAACAAAAATAACTATAATTAGAAAAACTATAAAAGCTAAAATTAAAAACAGCAAAATAAACGTTAAAATAATAACTAAAAATATTAAAAAAACAACTTATTAAATTAAAAAGGTTACTAAAAAAGTTAAAATTAAAAGAAGTATTGCCTACTTTTTAACTAAGATTAACCTGCTTTTTAAAAAGCTTACTTTAGTAATAATAAGGCTTTTAAATATAATAAACAAGGTAAACTAAACTTTAATATATAGGATTTTAATAAAAATAATTTAAATAATAATTACTTAAAGCAATAGGATCTATTAACTAGTTATAGCAACATTTTTAAGAATTTTGGACTTTTATAAAAGTATAAAAAGAATAAATTACTAGACGTAGTTAATTTTAGCACTATAGTATTATATTTAGCTTATTATACTACCTTTTTTTTATTTAAGCAATGCTTTACTTGCTATAAAAACTTTTACTTTAATAATATATTATATAACTATATTTAAACTAAATATTTAAAGATATACTATATACCTAGTAATATAGTATATATTATAATAGCTTATAATGTTTTTAAACCTAAGGACAAGGGTTAATATATAGATTTACAAATAAACTTAAATATAATAGTTAATTAAAAGGATTTTTAAAAACTACTATTTTTATAACCTTAAACTAAAAAAAATCTGTTTAATATTTTATTATGTTTTAAAAAGACCTTATTATTTATTATTAAATTAAAGATTAACTTTGTACTAAATATTAAAACGGGATTTATATACAAAACCTATACATATTTAAAAGTATATATTATACTATTTTTAAAACTAAAAAAAAAAGTAAAAGTTTGCGCAAATATAAAATATATTTAGACTATAGCAAATAAAAATTAAGCTTTAAAGCATTATTTAAAAGCTTAATTGCATACTTAGGCTACTTTTTTAATTATTTAAAAGATTATAAATAATTAGTATACTATAGCAAAATATATTATAGTATAGTATTTTTTTAAAAGATTTAATTAAAAGAAAATAGTTATTATAAGCTTTGTTTATAAAATAACTTTAATTAAAAGTTTGTAAGCTAATTTATTAATAAATATAAATATTTTAAATATAAAAAACATTAACATTATTTTATTTAAAAACATTGTAGTTATTTAGTTTTGCAAGATAGCAATCTTTATTACTATAATATTTTAACTATAGAAGACGTTAAAGGTTTAAATAGCAAAATTTGTTACTGTACTTAAAAGATTGCAAATAATGTTGCTAGTTATATATAATAAATTTTTAAAATAAGATTTTATTTTTAAACTAATAACTTACTTTATATTATACTACGTAGTAGTAGTAAAAAATAATACTAAATTAATACTTGTTTAAAATAATATAAACTAAAATATTTATATTTATAAGCATATAAAACTAGGTTATTTGTTACCTTTTATACTAAACTGTAAAAAATATTATATTAAAAAGGTTTTTTAAAAATTAGCCTTTAGATAACTTGTAAATGCTAAATTTAAAGAGTATAAACTTAACTTTAAGATCTTAAAGGTTATAGTATAAAAAGCAAATCTAATAGTTTAATTAAAAAATAAAAAAGGTTATAAAAATTAAAAAGATTAAAATAATTAAAATAATTAAAATAATTAAAATAATTAAAATAATTAAAATAATTAAAATAATTAAAATAATTAAAATAATTTTAAAAAACTAATAGATTTTAAAAATCTAGCAGAAAAAAAGCTAAAGAAACTATATAACCTGCTATTTTTGCAATATTGCATTTTAATAAAGCTATAAGATGCTATTATATTAGCTTACAATACTATTAAGCACTTATTTAATATGTTAATATATTAAAATAAAAATTTAAAAATTATATAAGTATTTTATAACCTAGTTACAAAATTTTAAAATGTATTTTAAAATACTAAATACGCTTGTATACTTTTTAAAAAATAACTTATTTTTTACTTAGTTTTAGGATAAAAAAACAAAGTTTTTAAAAAATATAAAGTTTATTTTTTTAATGCTAAAAACTAAAAAATTATTAACTATACTTTATTAAAGCTTTAAGAAAGTAGCAAGATTTATAAAATAAACTATTTTGTTTTTTTTTTATTTTTAGTTTTTGCTATTTAGCAAACATAGCTTAATAAAAAAAAAAAGGCAAAATAGTAGTAAACGTTTAAGAATTTAATAGCTTAACTATTATAAATATATATTTAATAAAGTCTTAAAAAAATATGCTTAAAAAAATAGCTAAAAAATAGTATATATTTATTATAAATATATTAGCATTTTATTACTAATAGTTTATTTATTTATTAACTTAAACTATAATAATTATAATAACTATTAAAAAGCAGTTTACTTTTAATTGTTTAGTTATAAAATATAAAAATAGTAACGCATACGTTTAAAAATGCATAAATACTTTTTTATAATATATTTAGTTAGCAAAATGCTATTATAATAATATATATATATATATTTATATACGTTTTAAAAATATATAGTAAACCTTTAAAACTTATTTTATGTGCTGCAAGATTATAATATATTTTTTAAACTATTAAAATTATTTGTTAAATTTTTAAATACAATAGTTTTTAAATAAAAAGTTAATGCTTTTAGTTTATTTATAACTAAAAAAAAATTAAAAGCTATTATAAAAATAATTTTTTTAATTTTATTAAAAAACTTAAAAACTTTTTTTAAGCTTATAAAATACTTTTATTATAATGTTTTAAAATATATATAAATTGTTTAACTTTTAAAGTAATAAAAAACTAACCTTTTTTAAATAAATTTTTAAAAAAGTAATATAAAATTTTAGCAAAAATAATAAGTATTTAATATATTTTTAAAACAACTTATACAACTAAAATTAAACTTATTTAAAGCTATTAAAATAGTACTAATAAAGTATATAGTATTATATTACTTTTTTAAATTTTATATTTTTTATATTAACTTTAATATATTTAAAAACAAAATTAGTATATTAGTTTATTATATAACTAATAGTATAATTTTAAAAATTTTATAAAATAGAAAAATTAATATATACTTACCTTGTATAGTAATTAAACTAATTGCTTTTTTTTTAAAAACTTTATTTAATGCTAAAAAGAAATATTAGCTAACGGAAATAAAATTATTAAAATATATATAGTATTTATAAAAAACAATATATTAAATTAACGTAGCTAAAAAAAAAGTATATATTTTTATAAACTATAAGGCAATTATTAAATTAACTAAGCATAAGAATTTAGTTAATTTAATAGCTTTAAGCAATAAAAACCTTTGTTTAATTTGTGCACTTAAATTTATTAGTAAATTTAATATTACTATTTTATATAAGCTAAAAAAACTATATATTATTTTAAACGCTTTATTTAAACTTAAAACTATTAATTTATATTTAAATAATAAAAAAAAAGAATTAGATTTGCTACTAAATAATACTAAAAAGCATTAGTTACTTTTTGCTTGCTTTTAGCTAATAAAATATATATTTATTACTAAAGCCTTTTTTATATTATGTTTATTAACTATAGTAAGCTTTTAAAATAACTTTTTTTTATTTAAAAAATATGCGTTAATTTAAATAGCTTTAAAGTTTAAAACTAAGTTATAAAATAAATATTTAAAAAATAAAGCTTAAAAACCTATTTTTAATTAAATTAAAGCTAATAAATTACTAAAACTAAATTAAGCTAATATTTTTTTTGTTTTTAAAAACGGTTTTTTTTAAAAGAAATTAAATATATATAACTAACTATATATTTTAAAAATAGCAGCACTAGAAATTCTTAAAATGCTGTATAATAAAAGCTATATAAGATCTAATAGATTTTTTTAATTACTAATTTATTTTGTTATTAATAAAAAAAAATTGCGTAAATATATTAAATTATACTTAAAATGTAATATGTTTAAAAACTAGAACTATAAACTTTATAAATTTATATAACTAATTATAAAACTACTATGTTTGTTTTATATAATTACTTTAAATATTGCTTTAGCTTTTTTAAAATTATTTTAAAAATATAATGCTTTTATAGCACTTATTTATAAGCATTTTAAAAGTACTTAAATTATTTTAAAATAGCATAACTAAATAATAAAAAAATAAACTAATGCTATAATAAACTAACTTTTTTTAGTTAATTAAAAAATACTAAAAGTTATGCTAAGTAATAAAAACTTTAAATTTTTATTAGATTTATAAAAATATATTTAAAAAAGGCTTAGAACGCGTTTTTTTTATACTATAGCGTATTATTTTAAAACTAATAAACAAATAAAGCAGTTTATTTTTATAATTAAGTTAATTTTATAATACTATTTTTATACGTTAAAAAATTTAAAAAATTAAAATAAAGCTATTTTGTATATTTAGTTTAAAATAAATAACGCTAGATTATTTATAACTAGCAAATTACTAAATAAAACAATTTATAAATTTACTTTTAACTTTTTAATAAATATGCTTTAAAACTTTAATTAAAAGCTTTTAGCTTATATTAAAATTTATAATACTATTGCTATTGTATTTATAATAGCAAAAAAATACTATAACTAAAAATATACTTTTTTATTTTTTAAAGTAAGTTAACAAGTTTTTTTATAGCTATATAAAAAATATAATATTTTAAAAGCAGCAGTTTTAAGCTAAAAACTTAGTTAGTAGTATACTAGTTTATTTAAAGTTACTAAATATATTAGCAAACTAGCTTATAAACTAAAATTTTTATTATATTTTTGCATTTATAATATAATATTTGTTAATTATTTAAAGCTAGCACTTTTAATAAACGTATTTAGGCAATATTTCCTATATTTTAAAGATATATATTTTAAAAACTATTTTAAAAATTTTTTTTAAAAAAATTTAAAAACTTATTACTACTTAGTAAAATATATTAAATTAAGTTTTAAATACTAAAAATAAATAATTAGCAAAGATTTAAGCAAAAAAAAAAATATGTTAATTATAAAATTTAAAGCACAGTAATAAAAAATATAAAAAACAATTTAAAAAATTATATTAATAGTTAAATTATATATTACTTTTTAAAATATATAAATAATAAAAGCATTGTTATTTTTAAGGGCAGCAACCTATTATATATACTTATTATATTTTATAAAGTAGGTAGTACTTATAAAGAAAGCAAGGGCTACCTATAGCATATCCTAAGTATAAAGATATATTTTTTAAAAAATCCCCGTACAAGGACTTCTCTTTACTTTACTTTATACTATTTAAATAAATACAATACAAGGATTCTTAGTCCTATATTAGCATTCTGCTATAGTGCAGGTGGACCCCTATGTTTAACTACTGTAGGTACCCCCATACGTAATCTAAAAGGTGTCTTCATGCATGTCGAACTCGACCGTCAAACTTGATCATCACGATTCCCACGTATACCTATTCGATCCTACGAGTAATTGTCTCTCGCTACTTCTCTACTTCCTACCACCGCCCTGTACCTCATACTCTCATTTGTCTTCATATGGGCAAGAAATAGACTGAACTGGGCTTGTACTTCTAACCCTTTCTACACTCCTTTGATACAAGTTTGCGGGCGGTTTCAAATACAATATATCGGTACCTCTGACTCTATTTATTACCTAGCCACGCCTTGTCCCACCTGCGTCTTACGAACAAAATAGCATATAGATGGCCTCGATTGCGTGCATAGCGAATCCCTACGGCTCGATTGTTCAACTATGGATCCCACAACGTTGCTGATTACTGGCGCCGCCATCGGCTTCACGCCATTCGTCGCTCTGGCGCTATGGCATCTCATACCAAATATAATATTTTGGTTCATTGGCATGGTCGCATCCAACGTCGGCCTGTATCTAAAGAAGAAGACCAATGACCGCCGCAAACTGATAATACAAGCCACCAAAGATGGGGAAGCGGCTTTACGGGAGAAGGGGAAAACGGGGCCTATGGATAAGACATCCGGTTCTACAAACGACGATTGGGAAAAGGTAGACGGCGCTGTCGGCTCTACTGGCAATGGGGAGAAGGGTGACCGAGAATGGGACGGCATTGTTGGCTTCTTTCATCCTTTCTGCAATGCAGGAGGAGGCGGTGAGCGCGTCCTTTGGGCTGCGGTTCGTGCGACACAATGTAGGTGGCCGAAAGCGATAATTGTTGTCTATACTGGTGACCACAGCGTCACTAAAGATGAGATGTTATCTCGCGTCAAGGTTAGCAAATCCCCCACTGTGTTCGAACCCCACCAAACCGTTTTGCTGGACCGTGACTGACAAACAAACGCACGTTACAGAATACCTTTAGTATCGACTTACACCCCCCTACTATACATTTCCTCTACCTCTCGACGCGCGACTTGGTACTTGCCTCGACATGGCCGCACGCGACCCTCCTAGGACAATCTCTAGGCTCCCTTAGGGTGGGACTCGATGCCTTCTCCCTTCTCGTCCCCGACATTTTTGTCGACACTATGGGTTACGCCTTCACCCTTGGTCTAAGCAAGTTGCTCTTCCCCGATGTGCCCACGGCAGCCTACGTCCACTACCCTACCATCTCGACCGATATGCTAGACTCTCTCGATCCTAAAAGCGCAGTTGGAAACCAAGGTGTAAATGCTGGCAAAGGGGTCGGGTTCAAGGGCGCACTCAAACGACACTACTGGCGATGGTTCGCTGGTGTCTATTCACGCATGGGCGCTTCAGTCGATGTTGTCATGACGAATTCGACGTGGACCCAAACGCACATAGAGAGTCTGTGGGGTCCTCGTCGCCAAGAAAGGAACCGGAAACACAAGATTGCCGTGGTGTACCCACCATGTGCAGTGAGTGATATTGAAGAAGCAATAGAAGTTTCGCCCAAGAGCGAGGAGGAGCGTGAGCGATGCATAATATACATCGCCCAATTCCGACCGGAAAAGAATCACCAGCTCATCTTGAACTCGTTTGCCGAGTTTGTCAGATCGGGCTCGGAAGCTAGTAAAGACGTGAAGCTTGTCCTCCTTGGTAGTGTCAGGGACGATCACGACGCTAGACGTGTATACAAGCTTCGACTTCTCGTCAACGAACTCAACGTTATCAAAGGCCGGGTTATCTTCAAGCTTGATGCGCCATGGTCCGATGTTCTGGAGTGGCTTGGCAAGGGGTACGTCGGAGTTAACGGCATGTGGAACGAACACTTTGGCATCGGCGTTGTCGAATACCAGGCCGCTGGTCTCATCTCTGTCGTCCACAACAGTGGTGGACCCAAGCTGGACATTGTCACGGAAGTGGATGGGGGAATAACAGGTGAGTCAAAACATTGTAGCTACCTACTTACTTATCTTTAAGCTAACAACAGATGGGTAATATAGGATTCCACGCCACAACTTCGAAAGAGTATGCCGAAGGGTTCGAGAAAGCATTTTCTCTTCCGGACCCGCTGGCCGTCCGACTGAGAGCACGCAAATCATCGAAACGATTTACAGATGAGGAGTTTGCTAGACGATGGCTCACTGAACTGGAGAAACTTGTTCAAACCAGGCTATGAATTTCTCGGTCTGTGTTTCTGCGCGGCAAAGCAAGCACAATAGATGCGACACACATACAATAGGCGATACCCCTGGGATTTGCAATGGGATAGGCGACGGTGATTTGGAGTTTTTAGCTTTGCATTTTTAAATGAAATATTTATATAAAAAGATGAACTGGTAGCAGAGTTGTGTAAGCATGCATAAACCCAGGAATTATATGTTCTTAAGTTGAAGAACGTAACCTACAATGAAGCGTTGTCTTTTACATGGATTAATCAATCTGGTGTGGTCAATAGTTGCTGTGTAAACGCAAGTATCAGTAGGTAGTAGTCGATATGATTATTCTCCTAGTTTGGAGCATAAAGGAGAGTTAGAGGGTAAAAGTTTAATATAATTAATATATTGAAAAACCATACCGTCGCCCTAAGATAATATATTATACTTGCTAGTCATGCTTCGTCAAGTCAAGTCTTGGTCTAAGGTCTAACAAACCAGTTCCAATCCCCATCTAATCTAATCCAATCGGTCTACAAGTAGGTTACCCTTTCCTTTCTTTCTTTCTTTTCTATACAATCAATCAAACACCCAATCCAGTTCTCACAAAGTAAGTCCCCCACTACTCTTCTGTCTATTCTCCGAAGCAGCCTCAAACGACCCATCATCCCTCACCAGAATCCCCTGAACGGCACTCGCCGCCGAGCTTATCCAAGTGACATTATGTCCTCTAGCCAACAATCCGGCCGCAGTCCCGTTATCAAACGAATATTCAACCACGGCCGTATTCGGCATCAACTGATCGTGGATCCGCGGTTGCTTTATCGCATCCTTCATCCCCATAGCGTGCTCGAGTATATGCCAGATAACCTGGGTGGTAGAGCTCAGGATGCGCGATCCGCCGGCCGCGCCCACGATTGCCAACAATTTCCCGTCCGAGGCGCGTTGCGCGATGACGGGCGTGATGGACGAGAGGGGTCTCTTGCCCGCGCGGATGAAGTTTGCCGGGCTGGGTTCGAAGCCGAATTGGTTGCGTTGGCCCGGGATGGAGAAGTCGTCCATTTCGTTGTTGAGGACGATGCCCGTCTCGGGGACCATGACGAGGTTGCCGAACAAGAGGTTGATGGTTGTCGTGCTGGAGACTGCGATTCCCGAGGCGTCGGCCGTGACGATGTGCGATGTGCCGTGGCTTTCCGTCGTGTACAGCCTCCCCGCCGAGTAGTTCTCTACGGGCTGGGTTGTGTTGTCGAGGATGTGGGCCCGTATCGAGGCGGCTCGGGTTGCGTCGAGCATTTTGGATTCGAAATCGTCGATCCCCTCGACGTGGTCCGGGTCGCCTAGGGATTGTCTTGCGCCGTAGCCGAAGCGGAGGGCTTCGTCGAAGCGGTGCCAGGTGAGGTTCGTGTCGGTGTTGTCTTCTCTGGAGTAGCCTTCGAGGGTTTTCAGTGTGCTGAGACTTACTGCGCCGCTCGTGGGCGCGCCGGAGGAGAAGAGGGTTACGCCTCGGTAGGTGATGTTTAAGGCGGGACGGATTATGGGTTTGTATCCGGCTAGATCTTGGAGGGTCATTGTGCCGTTGTAGCTTCGTAGTGTTGATATCATCGAGGCGGCTATTCAAGTATTAGTATATAGGGGAAGTTCATCTGATTTATATGGGGAGAGTATGAGTCTGACCTATCTCTCCGGTGTAGAACACATCAGCACCGCCCTCGGCAACCTTTTGGAGTGTACTGTATTTATGTTAGCAGGTGGTTTTCCTTTTGTCTAATAAGTTCGGCCAGGTCTTACTCTGCCAATCGCGTCCTGTACATTGTCTCGCCAAGTGCCACGAGAGTACCTTGAAGCCAAGTTAGAATGAAGGTTCCCCTTTGGTTGGAAAGGGAGAGTCATATACCATTCGGAGCAAAGTCCAGAGCCCAAGAAGGGTCATCGACCAAGAAATTCCAGCCCACAGCACGTATGGCGGCCTGCATATACCGCACCGTGTCTTCCGTCACTGTGAAGCCATCCCGAGCCACAACCACAGACGGCTGAACGACCTCGCTCCAGGGCAAGACGCCGAATTTCGTATGAGCCACTTCCAGACCGCGCAGTTCGCCAGGTATGCCGGCAGCCAGCCCGCCGAAAATGCTACCGTTGGGATTCCCCTTATACATATCCTGGAAAGCGGCGGCAGGAGCGGACTCGCGATAGTCGATGACGGTGTACTGACCCGTCCGATCACGGATCAATGCAAAGCCTCCGCCACCGATCCCCGAATGATACATGCCGATGACACCGACGCATAGCTGGGTGCCTACAAAGGCATCGACTGCATTTCCCTATATCCTGTCTAAGTCCAAGTCATGGAGCCGGCTGACGTTTCATCGGGGGAAGTGGGGCAAATGCCAACTTACACCACGGGCTAACAAGTCGATGCCGACTTGACTGCAGACTGTACTTTCGCACGCGACGGCGCCTCTGTGATCAGACGAGACGGACGCGAGAACGGCCTGCTCTTGTGGATGGGGAATAGCGACCGTGGACGAGACTGTTGCGAGCAAGAGTAACAAGCTCTGGGGGAGATGGGTGAGGCCTCCTGAGACAGACTATCTGTCAGTAAAAGGGTACTTTTGTAGATGCTCCAGACGACCAGACATGTATGATCTTACTCATTGTGTTAACTCTACTGCGGAACTACTGTTTATCTGGATTTGACGTTGAGAGAACATGCACATCAGTGAGATGCATATGCCGTAATCACGCAACACTACCGACAGGACACTACCGACAGGACAGGCATCCGTCGAGCGCTGATGATACCGAGGAGCGAACCAAATGAGAGGGCGAAATAACCAAAATTCACCTTGTTCCCGCGACCAGTCCCACAATCACCAAACCTCTGATGGGAAATGGAAACTATAAGTAAAAAAGGAGGTGACTCATGAACGATGATCTGGAGGATGACCATCAGTCTAGGTTTCTAGTCTACCTACCACATAAGCGCTACGAGTATGGTAGTAGGCTGTAGCAGTAGCTAGTAGTAGTATTAAGATGAGCACCTATATTGAACAGAATTGGGATTATAGGTACTTTTGGAATGCACTTGGCGGTCATGCACCTACCTGTAAGTTACGAGTACCGACCTATCGTAAGAAGTAGGTGCTACTAGCGGCTCTTGAAGATGGGGAAACCGATATCCGGGGACCGGGTGCCGGGGAGCGCCACAAACGCCTGGAATTGGAACCCTTGATCTTTTTGATACGGATTATATAAAAGTATCTTGTTTTGTCCTTTGCTGCTTGCACATGCTAATTATTTGATGAATGTACAATTAGATAACAAGGTTGACAGGGCTGGGCTTGCCTTACTTGGGGTTTTTATCGCTGAACCCTGCGTTCGCTTATCTACCAGTTTATATCTACTACCTATCATCCGAGGTGGACTTATCAAACCAGATCTCAAACAATGAACCTCCAGAATCCAAGATGCCTTCCTCGCATGGCCGACTTATGAAGGAAATCGTAAAGAAGTACCTAGTTAGCCAGTTTTATTCCAGCATATCAGCCGACTAGACAAAAATGAAAATATAAAGTAGCTATCAGCGGCTCAATCTCTTGGTTGCACTATCACCTGTGTTTTGCGTGACGCCGTCTGCTATGCCGATACTTTGTCTTCTTTTTTGCTCTTACCAATGCGGCATGAGATATGGGATAGAAGCATTACAGCCAGACGCATGACTGACTCTTTCTCTCACATTCTAAAGGATTTGCAGCATACTATGTATATATCGCGATGCCTTGCCCGTAAGACACTTACGCCAAATTTATACTCGTATAGTGAGTCCCTAGTCCAACAACTTAAGTAGGACCCTGAAATACACCAGTGGTTCCTTGAAAAACCGCTGTGCTTGTCTGCCCCTCCAACCTACCCTAGATAGTAAGGTAAAGTATGCACTTAGACCCATTTAGCGCAGGGACCATCTCAGATAAGTCCACAAATATTCATCAATTCACCAATGAAAACATCAGGAATCCCGATATGCTCTTGTCAGTTCAACCTTTAACAAAATTCTTATTGGACAAGGCCTGAAAAAAAGTCGCTTGCTGTGTTGCATCTTGCATGAAACTATGTTATAGGTGGGTAGACGTGAAGTTTGTTCAGTGAGATCTCGTTCATCTAGTTCGATTTCAATCGTATAATGAGGTTCAATGTTGCTGCGGCCAGGATATGGAACACTTCTTCAAAACATTTGACAAGTTTCCAGAGAATCCAACCAGCAGCGACTTCGATTACAGCTCGGGGTCATCAAGTGCGATTCTACAACCCATCCCCATTTTTATATCTTCACCACGGCACATCCTCGCTTAAGCAAAAGCAGCAGCATTCTAAATTCTCCGCCATGGCTCCAGAAGAAGACAACAATAATAGTAACAACAACAACAACAACAAAGGGGGAAAGAGACCTATGGAGGGGCAGCAGTCAAAGATGGGCAAGAAGAGACAGATGAAGAAAACCCGCAAGAGAGAACGTGACATGAACAGCGGCTCATCCGAAGAAGTTCTCGCCTTTGATATCGCCGCTCTCCGCGCTTCTCTGCTAGAAGGGGAGACGAGCACAAACACAAGCGGTGAAGACGAAAATGCTGTAGCGGCAGCAGGAGCGCCGGAAGAGTTACCTCCCCCCGGAACCGAGATCGAGGTAAAAGTGGTCGAGCTCGCCTCGACAGGCGACGGCTTGGCCGTAAAAGAGGGCTCGAAACAGATCTACGTCGTCCCCTTTTCCGTCCCCGGCGACGTCGTCAAAGTCAAGGTATACCGCCACCTGACGGAGGAGAGGTACACCGTAGCGGACTTCATCTCCGTCGTGCAGCCGTCCCGGTTGCGCGACGACAGCCGCATAGGATGCAAGTACTTCGCCACCTGTTCGGGCTGTCAGTTCCAGATGCTCGACTACGCCGAACAGCTCCGGCTGAAGAAGCGGATTGTCGAGAAGGCGTTCCGCAACTTCTCCCAGCTCGCCCCCGAGCTCATCCCCGCTATCCAGGATACCATCGGCAGCCCTATCCAATATGGCTACCGCACGAAACTCACCCCTCACTTCGACGGCCCGCCGGGAACGTCGAGGCGGAGCAAGGCTCCCTTCGCGGAGAGGCCTGATATCGGCTTCATGCCCAAGGGGAAGCGCACGACGCTAGACATCGAGGACTGTCCCATTGGCACCGACGCAGTGCGCAAAGGCATGCAGTCTGAGCGCGAGAGGATGACCACCGAGTTTTCCAAGTATAACAAGGGCGCCACCATCCTTTTACGCGAAAGCACAGCGCGCGTCGCCAAAGACGACGGCGGCGAAGCCAAGAAACCCGAGGAAGTAGGCGGAGTGATCGAGCCGGTCCGCGTAGAAGGAGACGGCCACGTAGACTTCAAGACGTGCATTACCGACAACAACGCCACATCGACCGAGTACGTCGGGGACTACGTCTTCCACAATCCCGCCGGGTCATTTTTCCAGAACAACAATTCCATCCTCCCCGTCTTCACAGATTACGTCCGTCAACACATTCTTCCCAAATCCACCTCCACATCCCAACCCATAAAATATCTCATAGACGCCTACTCCGGCTCCGGCCTCTTCACCATCACCCTCTCCTCTCTATTCGAAAAAAGCACAGGCATCGACATAGCGAGTGCATCCATCGATTACGCGACGCGGAATCTGGAAGCCAACAAGATGGATTGGTCAAGGGCGAATTTCATCGCCGCCGACGCAGGCGAGCTCTTCAAGAGCGTAACGTATCCGGCCGACGAGACCGTCGTCGTCCTCGACCCGCCGCGCAAGGGCTGCGATGCCGACTTTTTAAGCCAGCTATTGCGCTTTGGTCCCCGTCGCGTCGTCTACGTCAGTTGCAACGTGCACACACAGGCGCGGGACGTCGGTATGCTTGTGCGCGGCGAGACGGGGCTGAAGAGCCAGGGTGAGGGTGAGGGTGAGGGTCAGGGTCAGACATCCGATCTGAACGAGAAGAAGACTCGTTACGAGATTGAAAGTCTTCGTGGCTTCGACTTCTTTCCACAGACCGGCCATGTCGAAGGCGTGGCTGTGCTAAACCGTGTGGAATCCACATAACACATGGATGACCACGCATCATGCGATAATGGCAATACATGTCGTTACACTACCAATGGGAAAAGGGGGTAAATCGTGCAGGATGGAAAAATACATCCACAGATTTAGGCCTCCGGATGCTGTATACATAATAGATGGCGGTAGACACTATCTAGTTCAAGATACCCAGAAGATCCAGAGGGAACAAATAGAAGTTATCCCAGAAAGACGAAAGGGTGGCATCTGGCCCCACTTGGCCCTTTTATACGTCTATAAACACTGTGCCAGCAAATCATACTATTCAAGTAAAACCTTCAATGCCTCTGCCGCGAGCTCAACAACTCCCGCACTACGACTCTTTTTGGCGCAAGACTGCAAGATGTTTAAACCGTCCTTTCCCTTGACTGCTTCTCGGGCCATCTTGCCTGCATCTCCTTCACACGAAATCATGTTAAAGATGGCAAACACACCCCGGTGTCGCAAATCCTCCTTGTCCTCGTTACATAATCCCAATAACACATCCACACCCCGTTCTCTCTTGACCACACCCCGAACAACTTCTTCGTATGCTGTCAACGATGCTAGTGCGCCACCGGCGGCACTGCGCGTCGCCTCGTCCTCAGCGTCAGCCAGTGCTAGCAGGATATGTAGACGGTTGGCGGCTTGTGGCGTGTTTTCAGCGAAGAGAGCTATGCCCTCAACCGACTGCACCAGGTTACAGATGAGCTCCGTAGCCGCTTTCGAAACATAAGCATTCGATGATAACAACTGTTCTTCAATTTCAGGCATGGCATTGCGGATGATGGTCGCTCTTGTGTCGTCGTCCGTCGATGCAAGGTTGGTCAGGGCCATCAAACTCTCAAAGGTGGGCAAAAGATCGCGGGTGTCGGCGTTAGCATCTGGTGGGAGTATGGATGTTAAAGGTCGTATGGCGGCCGTCTGTGGACGAGCTCGTGTCCCTCCAAAGACAAGAGTTGGGTTGGTGCTGATCAATATTCGAGCAAGCGCCTGGGCCGCAGTGCGCTTCGTTTGTACATCGGCCTCTGGCAAGACTGACCAAGCGGCGATGAGCAAGTTGACGGCGCCCTGCTGGGCAAGCTGGCCCCTGATACTAGTGGTGACCGAAAGAGAGAATAAGATGGACACGATGATGGAGAGGGCTGCGCTAGAAACGTGACGACTGTGTGTGACTAGAACTGGTACTATACCGGCTGCGAAAACCTTTTTACATCGTTCGGTCACACGTTCGTCACCGTCCAATGGATTGGGAGGTGGGAGCTTGCCAGCTGCATTCGCATACGCTTTAAGTTGGTTCATCTTCTTCTCCTCTTCGGACTGGACTGGCCGGTAGCGGGTGAGGTTCGAAAATATACTGAGAGCGCCGTAAGTAAGGGGTGATTTTGGCGGAGCTTCGCCCAAAATCTTAACCAAAATCTTCAGAAGATCCGGGTTGCGCACGACCTCTTCCTTGATAACAGGCTGGATGGTGGCATATGCCAACCCTTCGATGGAATGTCGTTTCCCACTCTCGGGGTCGGTGAGCAAGGTAGTAATGAATCGCTTAGACAGGTCCACGATGCTGGTGGTCGCAGGCCGAATCCGACCTTCACCGTCTTTATTCGCTTCCTGGCCTGTTGACGGTACTGCCTGGAACCATCACATCAGCCGTTGGTGTCCCGTGTGTCCCGGTCTGCCGAATCATTTCCACTCGTAAGAAGACGGTATCCGAAGTGGGAGCTTCAATTTGCCTACCATCAGTTTGGCCAGGATGACTGTGGCAAGTTGCTGTACAACCTGGGAGTGCCTGCGCATGGAAATGGAGCCGGCCGTGACCTCTACTTCGGGCTCCGCAGTATGGATGGCTTTGAAAAGCTCGGCTGGGTCCTGGCCGACAACCTCTTCCAGCCATTCAGTGCAGTACTTCTTGATGGCCTCGCGGCATTGCGGATGCATTGAGGCAGCATCCAACATCTCCAGGCAGGCCGTCTCGACCTTGCGGCTCTTCCACTTCCTCCTCATCAAAGGATCGAGACTAGGAAGAAAGCCCTCGCTGAGGAACATCTCGACCGTAGGCACTGGTGCGATGGGGAACATAGCACCAGCCACGCAAAAGGCAACGATGTAGTCGTCATAAGTGCCCCTCTTGATGCGGTCGTAGAAGAACTTCTGCAGGGCCGCCCCGCCCTTGTTACCGGCCGCCTTTAGATAGGCTGATGCGGTCAAGATGGCATGTTGCCGGACGGCGTCCGAATGCCTCATATCCAGGTAGCCGAGGACGGTGTCGACACACATATCGTCCAGTATGTCGCAGACGGATTCCGACTTGGCGTCCTCGGCGGCGGCATCCTTGTTGAGCAACTTTGTCAGTCGGTCGAGAGCCTCACAAGTCTCGTCGTCTTCCTGGCCACCTTCCATGAGCTGGGCAAGGATGAGTCGGCCTTGGTCTAGATGACCGTAGCTTTCGAGCTTCTGTGGCTCCGAGGCAATGCGAATTGGATGCTCCTCCATGGCGTTGGCTGAATGATAGCGCTGTCTGGGGAGATACAGGTAGCGTTAATATACCCGAGTAGGTACCACGTTTTGGCTTGACAATTTGAAACTGAGGCACGGATGTATACCAGTGTGAGGAAATGCTTGTAGCAAGTCTACGTAGTGGCTGAGGAATAGAAAGATTGTCTGGAAGCAATGTCAGATTGGTATCCGAAGATGTGCGGCGTAGGGAAGAGTAGAGGTGGAATCAAAGATGAGATGGAGAGTTGGGATATAGATATTTATATGTCAAAGGGGTACACCCCCGCCAACGCCAGATACTGTGACACAAATGTTGGGATATTGAAACAGACGGAAAGAGAGTCCGGCACAATAGGATAGATGTACAGGTTTATCCACGGACAAAATGTACTCAAGGTCCGATGTTTTACAAAGTGCTCGAGGCGGGAACATGTGTAAACACGTATGCTGGAGTGTGCGGACATCCGTAAAAAGCCGATACCCCCTCGGTACCTATTAATAGGTCAAAAGTCGGCCTTTTGGGTCGAACATGATGGATATTATACATATAAAGTTTGGATACCAACTAAAAGTAATGCAGAAATGATAAGAAACCCGGAACGAACATGGGATACTGGTTTTTACCTTTCAAACCATCAAGGCCGTGTCTCATGCGGGGCGAAATCCGTAAGCCGAAAGCACAGCTCGAGGACAAGGACATTTACTCACCTGACAGACAAATCCAAGTGGGAGGCAAACTGTCCGGTCACGAGCCACTTCACCTTATGAGTAAATGATGTAAGTATGGCATCGACAGTCTCGCATTCCAGGGAGGATGCTCACACGTATTTGTGCACTTGTATTGTATGCGACACTTCCTGGTATGGAGGTAAACTCCGCCTCTGACCGAGTTTAAAAGTCGGCTTTGCAAGTAAAATCAAGAGGGCCGATGGGAAAGATAACGGGGTATGAACAACTACTTACACACCAACAGAACTTGTAATTGCTCACTGTCCAGGCCGGACCTTCCGTGGTGGACCGATTTAGAATACGAAGGAGCTCGGAGAGTAACGATGGTGTGGGCAAACAGAGGGATGTGTCTACCAAGTCTATCAAGGTAGGCGCTGCTCAACTTCAGCCAGGTATGTACGTACTACGTAAGGCAGCTAGCACCCAGAGCAGTTATCTTGGCGCGGCGCTTCAACGCCAAACTCGAGGATACCTAGGAAGAAGAGGACATAGCATCACGTAAGTACCAATGTTGCTTTGCCCATCAATTGCCTACATTGTAGGTTAAGGTATACGCCTGCCTAGGAAATACCCCTATACACTGGATATGCTTCCTGTTTTACATTGTTTTGATTTAGTGTATTTTACATGTACAAAAATATTTCTGTCTGTAACCATAAGAAGAGAAAGGATTGGGATTGGTAACATCTGCAAACATACTTTGGCTTCAAGCTTCAAGCCAGCTCTGATGCGGGGCATTGAAGGTAGGAGGGGCAGTCAGTCACATGTGCGTAGCATAGAGCATACCTACATCTCATAGATAGTACGTGTAGGTACCCAACCAACCTACACAAAAAGGCTGATATCCTAAACGCGTCCTATCGGTCCCTAGCGGTTGTACGTAATGCCCAGCATAATACCGTTTCTACTTGTAGAGACGTATGACGTCGGTTGTACATGAGCAAAGGTGATTAGGAAAAATGGTGTGCTTTGCCAAGGTGTCAGGTTAGCCTACTCGTACAGTACTTCGGTACCTAGCACAAACCCCTGTTATCTCCAAGCCAGGCAGCTAGGGTGCTATGGCTGCTAACCAATCAAGTACAATTTTTATCCTCACCATTAATACTTTTCACGACGACTTCAACTGACAAGACGCTTTTTTATCATACAGATGTACATATATGTCCTAATATTTGAAACAAGAATTTTTAATCAAACCTCAAAGCCCAGGTCTAGAAGCACACGTCCATGAATTGCTGCCCCCGCCTAGAATTGCATGGTAACTGAAACATCGTGGTGGCTTTGTTCTCTGGAACATTTTTACTAAGCTGTAATGCAGCAACGAGGACGGATAATATGAGCGTGTAATGCCTGGGTCGCAACAACCTCCTCAAGGGGTCCTCATACCGGTCCCTGTTTCTTCTCACCTATGATTTGAATTTACAGTGATAGGGTTGTTCAGATCTGGGTCTTAGTTGAAGCGGAACAATCAGAGTAACTATTTACTACAAGCCAAAATGAATCGAATCGACGCCTCCGAGCACTACGACGAGAGCGTCTTCGCAAGCCAGTCGCCGTCACTCCTCACCGTGATAATCGACACCAATCCCCGCGCCTGGGCCGCAATACACGACCTCCTCCCCATATCCCAGGCCATAGCCAACGTCCTGGTCTTTATAAATGCGCACCTGGCCTATGGCAACGAGAACCAAGTTGCCGTCCTCGCCGCCCATACAAACCGCGCCGTCTGGCTCTATCCAGTCCCGCCCGATGTAGGGCCGTCCGGCCGTCACGGCGGCCAACTGGGCACATCACCCAACAAGTATCCCCAGTTCGCCCAGATCGAATCCACCATCCTCGGCTCTTTGCGATCCCTCATAGACAAGACGACGACCGCCGATCTCGCATCGACGACTACTCTCCTCTCGGGCGCCCTTAGCCTAGCGCTCTCATATACACACAAGACTTCCCTGGTCTTCGAGCCGCCAAGAAAACCCAACGATCCGGCCCACCCGACCACGACCCCATCCTCTCAAACCGCCACACCAAACTTACACGCCCGCATTCTCCTTCTGTCCGTCTCACAGTCCCAGCCGAGCCAATACATCCCTACCATGAACGCCGTGTTCGCCGCCTCGCACGCCCGCATCCCCATCGACACGCTCTCCCTCTACGGCGACCCGACCTTCTTGCAACAAGCCGCCTTCATCACAGGCGGCATCTTCCTCTCAGCCGCTTCCAACCCCCGAGGCCTCCTATCCTACCTCATGTTCGGCTTTTTATCCGATACCCAAGCGCGCAAGTCCCTCATCGTTCCCACACAGGACTCGGTCGATTTCCGCGCCGCCTGTTTCTGTCACCGCAAGGTCGTCGACACAGGATATGTCTGCAGCATCTGCCTCAGCATATTCTGCGAAATTCCAGAGAATGCAGAGTGTCTTACTTGCGGCGAGAAACTAGCCATCGGCAACTACGGCATCAAACCGGCAGTCGTGCCCAGGAGGAAGAAGAAGCGGAAGCGTGTCAATGGTGTAGGCGGGCGGGAAGAGACAGGTAGTGCCACCGGTACACCGGCGCCATCATGAGCCCTGGGCGGTCATGATTGACGGCACAATAATAATCATTTAGAGCATGAAAAAGCCATGTCCTTTGGGTGCTGTTTGTTGTATTGCTACTGGTGATGCGGAACTATGACCCGCAAGTTAGGGCCGATGAAATATCACGCCCCGTTTTACCGGCACTCAAGCACTACACCGTCTTTATTTTATGATTTGCCTCCAGCGTTTTCCTGAGCCACATATATGCTCAGTTGCTCTATTAGTGGTGCTCTATCAGTGGTCAAGGAATTGAGCGCCAGAGGTTCTAGGGGTTTGCAGTATTAAAGAATATTATAATTACGAAGACGATTGTCTAGACAATGACGAACTAGGCTGATAACTCATCACAAGAGACCAGACCCGTACATCCTACATTTAGGTCTTAGGGCTCTGCGAGCGAACAACCCCAAGCGCGGGTTGTTATGCTTTAATCCTTACTCTTGTTCCCTCTCCTTTTTGGATCCTTGCCGAGCGAGGCACTTTTGGCCCAAGACCACACTTCAACCTAGCTCACAAATATAAGATAATACGCCTAGTGAGAAATCCAAAAAGAGACGCCGTCTGAGGCAATCGATATTTATATTTAGGTGAATGCTGCCGTGATGCTCCGCTATTGATGAGACCTCTACCCCCCGTTCATGCATTATACAATTTTGCAATGCTGACCATCCAACGACACTGGATTAAGGATTGTCCGACATACCTAACCGCCAGGTATTACCAAGGTATGTCCAACCGTGGTATACAGTTCAAGCCTGAATCTTGCGCGCCCCCTGTGCGGTTGTGCTACCGCCTTCATTGAGGCGCGACATAACACACGCCGGGTGGCGGTCATTGGATCCCATCGAGGCCAGCGCGAATGACTCCGTGTTGTGTGCAAAGTACAGATAGTAGCCACCGGCTGTTTTCTTGACCGCCATAACCCCAATCGCACCGGTCGAGGAGGATTCCCGAACGCTGGGATGGCCGAGGAAATCGTGTGAGATGAAGCTCCCAAGGATGTTGCCTTCGTCATCTTCCGCCACATCCCTGCCCCCAGGTCCGCGGACTGTGCCCTGGTAGATACGCTCGGCACAGCGCTGAGAAGCCATCGTTGTTGCCATGTGTTCTCCAGTGCCACTCGTTACTGCCGCTACTGAGATCTTGTCTGTATCACCGGGGTCTTCGGGGATGATGGCGCTGCCCACACCAACTAGAGCCGCCGGCCCTACCCGTCCCCGGTGCTTCATGCCAATCCCACCTGAAGACGACCCTGCAGCTATATTGCCCGCATAGTCGATGGCAATAGCACCTACAGTGTCGGTGATCAAGTCGTCCGCATCTTCTTCTTCACAGACGGTGGTCCCGTGATGGTGTTGATACCCTCTGATGGTAGGGTCTGGGGGTATGTCAAATGTCATGTCATCGTTTGCGCCATCATGGTTGATAAGACAAGGTGTGTTCGGGCGAGAGGGCGTCGCATCGTGGTTGCACATACTACCGTCAGCGCTTCCATCGCTGTTTTTCTGGAAGTTCTGCTGTCGTTTGCGTGACGAAGAGCCAGCGAAGCTTGGTGGGCTAGAATCTCGTGGAGGTGAAGACAGGGGCGAGGCCAAAAAGGGGGATCTGTTACTATGGGGAGAGCTAGCATCTGGCGAATCCGGCTGGCCTTCATTCCAAGTACCAGTCATTATGGCGCTAGTGTGGTCTTTTTGACCTCCCCGGGCATACGAGGCGGCTAGTTTCTCATCGATGGTTGCCGAGGTTGGTCTATCCCTCGCCTCGGCCTGCTCTGCCCGCTTTAGGTCTTCGCGCCACCGAATAAAGCGGTCACGGGCGTTCTTCGAGATAAGTGCCCTGTTGGGGATCAGAGCCAGACCTTCATCCTGCGCGAAGTGCTTTGCGCCTTCACCAACGAGCAGATTAGGCGGTACACGGCGGAGGGATAGCGGCTTATTGCTGCTCTCCAATATGAGCCGGGCCAGAGTGATTGGGTTCTTTATGTCTATGATGTGTTAGCCCGCCGAGACAGGCAGCTGCGATTGATAGGGGTAGGAAGGGAGCGGTCGGGGCGCCTACTTCGAACTGCACCGCAAGCTCCGCTTCGCCCAAAATGGTCCACCATGGTAGCGTCACATTCGACATTCCCGTCGAGGCTTAAATTACTCCCGTAGCCAGCATTTGTTATTTCGTTGTCTTCGAGGAGCTTGATAGCGGCCTCGACGGCCTCGATAGCCGAGCGGCCTGATCTCAACACTCTCATGCTCGCGCGTGCAGCTCTGCCCAGAGGTTTATCAGCATCATGTTACGTATGCAGTATTAATCAATCATATACACTTACTCACTGCAAGCTTCGAGATGAACCCTTTCATTTCCAGTGCTGTGATAGCCAGCTCCGGCATGTATGAAAATTGCAGCAACTGCGCCCCCTTTCAAGCGTTTAGTTGATCTATCAGCCGTTCCGTCTCCCGATACTAGGTTCCCCCAGCCATTCCGATAGTCTTGCGAAACGCCGGCCCGTTGAGCTTTGTCGGCACTATTTGCAGTAGCAATACCCACGGGAGAATTAGAGCTGGGATCACTCGCAGAGTAGTTCCCGCTTTCATGGCCATCGTCATCAGATTTTCTCTTGCCAAGAAGACTCTGAATGCGATGGAAATAGGACCGGACGGGTGTCGGTTCTCGGTAGAGTGACTTCGTACTTTTCTCTTGCTCACCGGCACCGGGGTTATGTTGCGGTTTGTCCGGCATCATGGCCGAAAGCACGGGATCCCCAATCCGCCCAGCTGGTTGAATTCGAGCTTTGGCTTATTAAATGTAACTCGGTATAGCCAAAAAGCTAAGGTGTTTCGTAGGTATAATGCAAAGATATATAGCAGTTCGGTTGTCTAGATGGACTAACAGCTAGAACAAGCATCTGAAAACTTCGAGAGTCGGCGGCCTGGGATGAGGAAGGAGCCTTGCCGCCACAGGGCCAAGCCAGTGCTGGAGCGGGCAGAGCGATCAACGGTACAGACGGCGTATAATTTGTACTGAATAGATTTGACAGAACAGAATGCCAATGTCTGAATGTAGGTAATGGACTGGGACTGGCCTCCTTGGGCCACTGTCACGGGAGAGCGGAGTGAGAAGCAGGAGGTAAGCAATAGGTAGGTGGGCTAAGTCGTGTCCAAGAAGATCTCTGCCTAGGTCCTAGGAGGAGATATCATATGTAAGTGATAAAGTAAGGCACCTTGGTGTGCGAAAGTCAAGCCTGCATCAAAGTATCAGAAATGTTACAGACCTAAAGCCGTCTTATTTGGGCGAGAAGTTGCGGTCCCCTTGACAGGAGTCACTGGGGAAAGGGGTTTAGAAGTTGCGATGTCTGAGCGAGCCCTGGGGGCAGCTTCCTTCCGCAGGAAGGAATGTGACGCCTTTGGGACCTGGATATCGGGTTTTGTCCAGTCTCGAGGAAAGCACTTACGTATGTAGGTATTTGTGTAGGTAGGTACTTTAGCTACATGTAGGTAAGTACCGGGGAGTAGGTATTCACACTTGGAAATGGACCTCACACGAAAGAGTGTCGGAGCATGCCGCGACTCGCGCTTACCAAGTCCTTATAGGTGAGTGTTCATCTCTACCAAAACCCACGGCTGGCCTTTGTAGCTTGTAATGAATCATATAAGCTTAAATGCAAAGTTTTGCCAGCGATTGTCAAGGAAAAAGGAAAAGGTGATAGTGAGATTGGGATTGAGCTTCTCACAGAGGGCTTCATATGGTTCAATTGCCGATTACAAACCGTGGGAGCAACATTCAGAGATAGGTATCACTGAGAAAACATGCGCTATTCTAGGATAACAAATGTGCCTAATTAGGTCTAACACTGACCTACTGAACACATGGGAAAGATTCATACTCACAAGCTTTCGAAATAGGTAGAATTTGCCTGGCCATCTTACACCTAATATGGCTCTTGAAGTGTCTATTGCAGGAGTACGCTAGGCGTAAAGGCAGGGAGGCAGGTTGAGGCTACCTACACATATCCCAGCCATAATGGAAGTCAGTGTGGCACCTCCCCGCCAATGTCATAATAAAGCTTAATTACATATTACTCGACTCTCTGAGCGGGGTCTGGGGGAACTTGAAGGTGGCTTAGGCCTCACCCATCGTCATCGCTCTCATTTGCCCACGAATTGGTCAATTGCGGGCTTGGGAGCTACTACACCTTGGCCACGTTATTACAGGTACCTGCACACCGGCTTTCGTCGCCTGCGCGCATCAGGCAATCATATATGCACCGCACCTCGCCGTACAACTAGGCTATCGCTGTCTCTGCCGACTGCTGGGAGGAGACGATTTCATTCCGTCCAACCATCCAACCGCTTCCAGCATTGCCCGCAGCTCTTAGATACTCCGTATAACGCCGACGTATAGTCGGACCTTACCCCATCTCCTTACCTAGATACCCGGACCGCCACGCTACAGGACCTGCGCGACATCGCCTACTATTCTCGCCATGGCGAACCAAACTCCGGCCGTTGTCATGGACAAGTACGTTTGTCGACATCTTGTTTTGTGCCCTGCAAGTACCTATGATCGGGGACGAGCTATCGTCGTTACTAACTAACTATTATTTGTGGACTGTAGCGGAACGGGTTTCTCGAAGCTTGGTAAGTTGCTGACACAACGCCTTCGTTTCAACCCCGCGCCCCTTATTGCTCCTCTGTCAACGTCGGCGCATTGTCGTTCATCGGCAGCTTCACTCTGTGCTAACTTGCTGTTCTCACTGTAGGTTTCGCCGGAAACGACTCCCCTTCTTTCGTATTTCCTACCGCAATTGCGACGAAAGGTGCCACCGGCGGAAGCGGCGGTACCGGCTCCGGCCGACCCGCCGTTGCAAATAAGCCATCATTCCTCACTGGGGGTGCCGGCCCTACTGGCCACCTGTCGATGAAACGTGGAACCGAGGACTTGGACTTTTTCATCGGTGACGAGGCGATAGCTGCTGCGAATGGCCCAGGTACGGACCGATGATGTGCCTATGTCCGATCGCTATAGAGGTCAGGAAGTTGACTTGTGGTCAGGTTATGGTCTCCATTATCCCATTCGGCACGGTCAGATCGAAAACTGGGTAGGTTGTTAAGTTAGCTGCCGACCCATGACCTGGTAGATGGGGCTGACGTGTTATGTGTGCATAGGACCACATGGAAAGGTTCTGGTCTAACTCCATTTTCAAATATCTACGAGTCGAACCCGAGGACCATCACTTCTTGTTGACCGAACCAGTACGCGTCCCCTCTTTAGGCCGGCTGCAAGATTTCTACTAATACCTGGTAGCCCCTAAATCCGCCAGAGAACCGCGAGAACACGGCCGAAATCTTTTTCGAGTCGTTCAACTGCGCAGGTCTTTACATCGCCGTTCAGGCTGTTCTTGCCCTCGCCGCCTCGTGGACATCAACAAAAGTGACGGACCGCTCCCTAACCGGTACCGTTATCGATTCCGGCGACGGTGTTACGCATGTCATCCCCGTTGCCGAGGGCTACGTTATCGGCTCCTCGATCAAGTCGATCCCGATTGCCGGCCGAGACCTTACCTACTTTGTGCAGGGTTTACTTCGCGATCGAGGCGAGCCCGACAGCTCTTTGAAGACGGCCCAAGAGATCAAGGAGGAACATTGCTACGTCTGCCCGGATATCGTCAAGGAATTTGCTCGATTCGACCGTGACCGTAGTCGGTTCCTTAAGCACGTCGTAACTCAGCCCGGCGGCCGCCAAGTCACCGTGGACGTAGGCTACGAACGTTTCCTCGCCCCCGAAATTTTCTTCAACCCCGAGATCTACTCTTCCGACTTCCTGACACCACTTCCCGTGGTTGTTGATGGCGTGATCCAATCCAGTCCGATCGACGTCCGACGAGGCCTTTACAAGAATATTGTGCTCTCAGGAGGCAGCACGCTATACAAGGACTTTGGCAGGAGGTTACAACGAGATATCAAGCACTTGGTGGACGCGCGTATCCGGCAGAGCGAGGTTCGCAGCGGTGGCACGGCAAAGAGTGGAGGGCTGGAAGTACAAGTAGTCACACATAAAAGACAACGACACGGGCCGTGGTTTGGAGGAAGTTTGCTGGGTCAGACGCCCGAATTCAAGTCATACTGCCATACAAAGGCCGAGGTACGTACTTCCGAATCGCATCGGACTGCTGCTGAATCGAGAGACTGACCATTATATTCCTTAGTACCAAGAATACGGACCCGGTATCGTGCGGAGATTTGCTTTACTTGGTGGCCCTGGTAGTTCATAGCGGGGGGATGCGTAGACGGCAGCTTATAATAGAAGGGCGATAAGACATGGGAGCGTACCATGTAATTATCCAGGTAGATTTCGGAAAAGGAGTTCGACATTTACGAAGGCGCTGATAACAGTCACCATACTTGATTCCAAACCTACCATGCTGGCTAAGTATTGTTCTGCATAAGCTCGGGCCGGACCGTTCATTGTAGCTTGCCGTATTTCCAACCTGCTTGGTCGTTCTTTTTCTTTTTTTCAAGGGAGGTAGCAAAGTCGACAGGACAGGGGACGAAGTACATTTTTTTATGAGGGAGTTAAGGTATTTAAATACGCAACAAGAAGAAAAGCCAATTTTTAAGTGACCATGAAGAGGAAGGGGGTTACAACTGGCTGAGACAAGATGAGACGTGACGCGATATGAAGAGGTTGCTTCTTTTAAAGTAGTTTTAAAGTACCCAACCTTGCTAAATAAAGCAACATGCATGCACGTTATTAAGATAAGCTACGCTACCCGGGTGTATGGGAAATCTGTCGAAAAATTTAAAGGCATGTCAGTCCGACACACGTGCTAGATAGAACTTGAGGTGTTTTGCCGTCAGGTAGATATGTAGCCGTTTCCAACTACCAAAGATTGCTTCTCTTGATTATTTACTTGTTACAGTCTTACAGATCACTGCAACACGGAATACAAACTCGCTGTCAGATTAAGGATTGTGGTGCGTTTAATTTGCAGGCACTACAGAGGAGGGAGATGTGTGTAAGCCACGATGTGTAACACAAGCCGATATTGGGACTCTGTGTCGTACGCACTCCCTTACGGATTTTACCTACCAGTAGATGTACCTACTCGGAGGCTTTTCCCAATGACACCATCCTTACATGTACTGGCCCAGTAGTATGGGTCAACTTCTAAGTAAGTCGACATACAATTACTCAAACGGTACTAAGCTAGCCTCTTGGTAGACTTGCCTTTCCCCTTTGCGTTAGTCTAGTTCAAATCTGACATGACATAACCGGTGATAATTTTCTTCTTTCAGGCAGAAGAAGGCTGTGACTGTGGAGTTGGGAACTTTAAAGGGGGGGCTTTTGGTGAGAGAAGAGGAATGTCAGCGTCGGATTCATTTTGGCCAAATGACTTCCAAGGCAAACTGCTCGTACCTAACCTAACCTACCCTACCCTTTCTTCCTCGTCATCGAAGTTATGGGACTCACGACGCCCTCGCAAACCAACTTCACATAGCGCGCGCTCTTTGTACTATTTCCTCTCCTTTTTATAAATCCCTGTATAAATCTTTTGGCATACCCTATCATAGATCCTTGGCAAGATTATCTTGGAGGTAGCTACTAGCCTGGTCTTTTTTTTTAATTAGAAAAGAAGAAGAAGCCTTTTCCTACGCGCTGTCACACATGTAGCTATTAATATGACTTTCGTTAGAAGCTTATTACTTGGATTTTTTATTCTGGTGAGTACAAGCTTTTTCAATTTTCTCCCAACATTTCACAAAACGCAAGCAAGCTCCCGTGGAAGTAATCATTGGACGGGTCTAACCGCATGTTCCGTTATCGCTTCCCCCCCCCCCCCCTCCCCTGCTTCCCCGGAACGGGAAACAGTCGCACGTGGTCAGGAAGGAAAGGAAGAACGTCGTGGTTGTTAATCGTAGTTGGTTTGGATGAATTACAGTACATTCTACTTATCGGCTATATCCGACAAACGTGTTGGCGCGACCCGACATCCCCGTTTTTCCAATCGCGCAAGGCGCATACCTCGACGTACTCGACCCATCGCATCCAGCAGGCCGTAGAATTCGCCGACCATGCCACGGTAGAGACCCTGTCGGCCTACCAGGCCAACAGGACGGACCCTCCCGAGCTATGCGTCGGTATCCCGTCGGTCAAGAGAGCCGGGGTCTCGTACCTGAAACTGACGCTCGGCTCTCTCCAACAGGGATTAAGCCCCGAGGAGAGGATGCGTCTCCGCTTCGTCGTCCTTCTCGCGCACGTGAATCAGACCGAACATCCGGACTTCAGGGAACCCTGGCTGGCCGGCATGGCGGACGAGCTCCCGTCTTACCAGGATGACGAGGAGAGATTGAAGCTGGCCAAGAAGATGGAGGCGAAGCGGACGCACGGCACCAAGTCCAAGTTCGACTATGCGATCGTCATGGAGGAGTGCAGGAAGTCCAGGGCGCCTTATATCCTAATGCTGGAAGATGACGTCGTCTTCCTCGACGGGTGGCTACATAGGACCATGGAAGCTCTGGCTACCGCGACCGCCTTATCCTGGGAAGCGGGATATACCACCTGTAAAACACACCCACCCCTTCCGTCCCTGTCTTTTACCTGAAATACCCGAATGGAAAATGCTAACTACTCACACCCCGAAAAAAAAACAGTCCTCTACCTCCGTCTCTTCTACTACGAAGGTCTTCTAGGCTGGAACTCGGAATCATGGCCCACCTACCTCGGCACCTCCCTCCTAATCACCTCCCTCGTCCTAAGCAGTCTCCATCTAACCCGACACTACGTACCCAAGACCCGGCCCTACCTCACCCGCTGGGTCATCGTCCTCGTCGGCGGGGTCTTCATGCCCCTCCTCATAGCCCTATACTTCGCCGCGGGGCGCAACTGCGTGCTACCCCAACGCACGGGCGTCCACCGCATGGACAAATACGCCTGTTGCGGCCAGGGCCTCGTCTACCCGCGCACGACCGTGTCCGAGAATCTCCTGCCGTATTTCCTCAAACACAGATGGGCCGAGACGCCCACGGACAGTCTGATCGAGCAATATGCCGACGAGACGGGCGCCTTGCGCTGGGCCCTGACGCCCGTCGTCATGCAACATGTTGGTGGACAGAGCAGTCATAGCGGGTCGAGGGGGGGCAGATATGGGCCCAAGAGGATTTGGAATTTCGGGTTCGAGGCGAATGAGGCGACTAGGTTGGCGCTTGAACATTCCGAGGTGAATAGTAGGACGATAGATGATTTGGATACGAGGATTTTGACGTGATAAGGGGGGGGGGGGATATGTAGGATAGGATAAGATATATAAGGAGGGGATTTGGATTTATGATTATATAATGTAATATAGCAATGTATATAGGTAAAGTAAATACCTTTTGGATATCAACTCAGGTAACCACCTACCTACATGGACAAATTTACGAATACCCGTTTAAATGGTACTTATATATCCTCCCCAGTTTCCGTAGATGATAAGCCGCCCGCCCGCATCACAAGGCTAACATAGGTACACGACAAAAAATTGCACATGACTCGTTGCTCGCCGTGTGATCAAGTTTGGGTTTGATGACGGATATGTAGGTAGCTTAGGTAATTACCTAGGTATATAGGGCTGACCTGATATGTGCTGCCAAGGACCGAGGTGCGAGTACATAAAGTAATTACCATACATGTAAAAGTTTATTTTAACCTTAATTTTTAGCTTTGCCTTTTATCCAGGAAAACACGCTGCGTAGCTCAAGTTCTCCTATACGGTACGGTACTTGTACTCGTACATACATCCATATTACTAACCTAGTTAGAGGCTCTTTCTCATATTTTACTTCCTTTTCCATCTGGTTCTTGCGTTTGCCATTGCCATTGCCATTGCCATTGCCTCTAGTATTTGACCAATCTAATATAGAAAGCAAGTAGAGGGCTTTGTTTTCTTCTACTACCTACTTTACCTAGTACCTGCCTACCTTGCACATACCTACCTACACAAACTATCTCTGATAAACTTAAACCAAATCCTCGACACAATAAATAAGAGGGTGAAGCAGGAAGTTCATCTTTTTTTGTGTGCCTGTCTTATATACTTTACCTACCGCACCGCCTGTCCCCGGAAAGCTGATTACCCAAACCCTGTGTACCATCCCGTCACCACAAACCATTTCCTCTCCTCTCGTCTCCTCTCCTCTCCTCGAGATAAACACGAAGCAAACAGAACGGTCGACAGAGACAAAAGTTCTATTCCAAATCTCTAGGTTAACCTAGTAAATGTGACAATACCTAGATACCAATTCGTCAAATGACAAGTCAAGATTCAAATAATCCTGGGATTTGTTTCAGCTCCTCCCCCCCCCCCCTTTTTTTTCTTTTCTGCCTAAAATCTTAATACCCCCCATTCACACCTTCCCATGCACAGTTTTAATAATTGTAGATCATCTCCTGGCTCCATCTACCCGATTATCTTTTTTTACCGCGCCTTATCTTTCTCTCCAGCAGCTGCGTGGGTTTTCCTCGTTTGTTTTTGCCATGTGGCTCGGAATTAGACTAGATTACGGTCATGGATACGGCACTACCGAGACGACTTGCCGGGTACCTAGTACCGCTGATGCAACATTGGTCCCTTTTTAAAGCAAAAATTTTATTGTTAACATAGTTAATAAACTAATAAAGTTTTGTTATATTTATGTTTTGAAACTGTATGAACTTCGTAGGTAGAATAGGTGTTGGTCTAAAACGAACCTCGATTCATCACCTCCAAGTCTCCAGCCAGAGAGTAAAAACGATTGTAAGTCATAAGCGCAAAAACATACCTCGATCCGGCTTCAGCTGGGACATATTCAACGGTCTAGACTCCAGATGGTGTCATCATAGCTTGGAAAATAAATGATAGATCTCGCTTCGTAGACTTGCTCAAGTTTACGTGCATAGGGCGACAAGGATACGAATAACACTAATGTAGGTAGGCAAGCAGGGCAGGAAATAAAGTAAAGGATCATGATCATGATATGTCCATGCCGACCTGTGGGAATCACACCACTTTTGTTCGACATATATACTTTACCTACCTGGACTTACCTAGACGTCATACATAGTCACCGATACTACTCGTAGTCGAATCCAAAGCGATCTTCACAACATGATATAAAACCAACTTACCCTCTCCCACATTCCCCCCTTGGTATTTCCCCGGTCTTTATCTTCGTTACTGTACCATAAATAATCCGTCATGTGATGTCCGAAGATAAGCGAACACGCTTGCTTCGTGGGTTTGCTTGCGTGCTTGAGGTATACCTACATATGTCAGTAGTTTGCTAGGTATATCAAATACCGGGGTGTAAGGAGCGGGCCGAAGTGCCGCTAACCCGCCGGAACAACAACCGCCACGAGCCTCTGGCCCCGCCACCGCCCAAACCTAACCTTGTTCCATCTCGATTTCGTTGTTTGCGATGAGAGTCCTACTGTCCCCGTACGCGTGGTGGTTAAGGAAATACATGATCATCGTCCTGCGTAAAGCCAAGCAATTGCTATACAGAACACCAATAATTAACTGAATACTAACACACCAAGAGAAAGCGAAAAATAGCTCCGCGAGCAAAGATGAGTTGATGATGACATTGGACAATGACAGAGGCCCGGCATCCCGTTCCAATTGGGTCGGAAAGATCCGACAAGGGTGCCATGCAATACCTAGCAATAGATATAGATACGGCGGTAAGAAGGTACGGTAAGTGTGTGAGTGTCAGTCTTGGCTGGAAAGCCGAGAACCGTCCATGACGATATAATATAAAACTCCTGACACTGCAACGCTCCCGATGCGACACGCCTTACTTTTCCATGGCGCCAAGTCCGTTATATGGGTCCCGGAAACCCGGATCGATAAGTCCAAAACGTTCATCTACTACCTTTAGCATCTATAAGTGGTATATATCCGACATGTGTATGTACACGTACGTGCCATAGAAGGCGAGGACTGAGGAGGACTTGGATCAAATGTATCTTCACATAGACATAACATCGTGTTGGCTCGGTAGACGAATAGATGAGGTAGAACCGTAGAAATCTTACCAAGGAGGGTTGAACTGAATGGCTGAGGCGCTGCCAATCCAGTCTAATCCAATCGAAGGTCCCCGGTGCCTTGCAGCTCCGGACCTTGGCGCGTCTTACCCCCCTTGCGGATGCAATTCAGCAGTCCATCGCCTAGGTTAACCTAGTCCATCCATTGCTCCAAGAGATGAAAAAATACGCTTGCCTTGATAACCCGGTTTTCTTGCCGAATTTAGGAGACAAACTTTGTTTTAAGATCAGAGTAGGCTGACCTAATTCTCCTTCGTCCCTTTTCTCGAATAATACACACCTGATCCTCATTTAGCCGAATCTGACCCAAGGCCGGTGGACGGCAGCGAAAAAACACCATGCCATGCCATGGATATCCAGCGCAGGATTGAAAAGGGAAAGGGAGAAAATCGTGCCTACTCTAGTCGCTCATGCCTCCTGCTGATGTAGGTAGTTTTGCTCCGCAGCATGTAGAGTATATTCGTCAAGAGTAAAAGGTCTCCCATTTCCCTTTTCTCTTTTTCTTTTTTGTTTCCTCGGCCTGTGCTGTTCTGCTTCCAGTATAATCCGGTATAACATAACCAGCAGAGTGAAATGCATTGGGGCACAGCATTACCTCTAGGCCTCTTGGTCTCGGGCACCTGGGCGAGTGGTCTAGCCTTTTCCAACAGCACCCTAGCCAAATGTCTTCGCGACGCCGGCACGATCTACTCAACCCCGGACTTGAAGAACTGGACGACTTTCAACTCGCCCTTCAATGAGCGCCTCGTGTTCGAACCCGCCGCCATTGCCGTCCCCGAGACAGCCGAACAGGCCCAGAAGGCGCTGCTGTGCGGTCGCCAGGAGAACCTCAAGGTGACTCCCAAGTCCGGAGGTCACTCGTACGCTTCACTCGGCTTTGGAGGTGAGGATGGCCATCTCGTCATCCAGCTCGACCGCATGAACGCCGTTAGCGTCGACGAAGAGACCAATATTGCCACTGTCGAGGCTGGAACTAGGCTGGGTCATCTTGCGCTGGAGCTGTATGATCAAGGAAAGCGCGCTATTTCTCACGGCACATGCCCTGGGTAAGAATGCGCCCATTTCCCCTTTACTCGCGCACCAGCAAGTTTGAAACCCAGAGCTAACGAGTCCACAGTGTCGGTGTATCTGGCCATGTCCTGCACGGTGGCTTCGGCATGAACTCGCACACTCACGGTCTAGCCCTGGATTGGGTCGTCGGTATAACCGTCCTCCTTGCGGATGGCACCATCGTCGAGACCTCTGCTACAGAAGAGCCAGACTTGTTCTGGGCTATGCTGGGCGCTGGCTCCAACTTTGGCATTGCCCTGTCCTACAAGTTCAAGACGTATGAGGCGCCCGAAGAAGTGACCGTTTACTCCGCTAGACTGCCCTGGAACAAGACCACGGCTGCCGGTGGCCTCGAGATTCTGGAAGACTGGGCTAGGAATACCATGCCTGAGAGCCTCAATATGCGACTGGCTGGTGGCAACCGACAGGCTAACGTGGAGGGTGCTTTTATCGGCGACCACAAGGGTCTCGTCGAGGCGTTAGAGCCCCTTTTGAATGCCACTGGAGGCACCCTCACCTCCAATCAGACTTTGACTTGGGTCAAGGCTCTGGAGCACTATGCTTACACCGATCTTGAACAGACTTATCCCTACGACGTGGTAAGTTCAACTCATGTATCCTCATGCCCAGGACATCCCTGCTAACAAAAGGTTGTAAAATAGCACGAGACGTTCTACTCCAAGAGTCTTGCACTCACTGGGTTGAGCGGACAAGCGGCCGAAGACTTCGCCGACTACTGGTTCAACAACGCCACCAAGGTAAGCCGCATCTGGTGGTTCCAGCTCGACCTTCAGGGTGGAAAGAACTCGTTCACGGAGAATGAGGATACGTCCGCGACGTCGTACGCCCATCGCGATAAGCTGTATCTCTTGCAACTGTACGACCGCGTCTTCTTTGGCGACTACCCCGAAGACGGGTTTGACTTCCTTGACGACTGGGTGACGACCACTACAAGCTCACTCTCGGCCGACGACTGGGGCATGTACATCAACTATGCCGATGCTCGCCTCGACCGCGATACAGCCCAACAGGTCTACTGGGGCAATAGCCTTGCCAAGCTCCAGACTCTCAAGGCCCAGTACGATCCCGAGGAGCTCTTCTACTACCCCATCGGCATCGCGCCGGCCGCTTGAAATAGGAACAGCGCTGTCCTTGTGCACGAGAACTACGTAACATTAGAATATACAGAGCAGAGGAATAAAATTAATAAAATATGTGATTACCATGACTAGAATGGGGCTTGTGAGCTCGAACACTTATGCGGTCGACAATATGTTTTCCTGAGCATTGACATAGAAAAATGTCAATCAGAGCTAACATCGAAGGCATCGGGCTCGAGGCTGAGGAGGTATGTGAGGATGTAGCAAGCTGGAAAAGGAAGAGGAGACCACCTTTAGATACATTTCCAATTTGTGGAAAGCGATAAAAACTGGTATGCTCCCGGCATGCCAAGATAGGACAAATCGAGGCTGTGAAGCCTTGGGTGTCGACTTAAGTGGTCATCATAAGAGAACTGTGGCAAAAATGCCCCATTACCAACTTCTTATACAAGTAGAGTACAGCACCTACCTTATATCATCGTATGCAGTTTCCAAAACCCAATAGGTAATTCGAACAACTTGCCACTTTACAAACTTGCATTTGGCAGTAAGGGTTGGTACTGCCTAAAGCGCACATCTGCTGTGTGCTGGTGCTTTCCCCCTGTGTCTTTGGTATGCACTTTATGCTGGTAGTTACCTCCCATTGTAACTGCTAGTTAAGGTAGGTACGGTCTATGCTTTGAGATATTACCTTCTGATTTGCAGCTGGGTACCTAGTTGCCTACCTTAGCAACAAACGTTTCTATATTCATTCTAACAAAGGACTGGGCACACCGTGACCTACCTAGACAATGCAATCATGCCCTGTTTAAGGTACATGTAGGTAGGGCCTTGAAAGACGGGCGCCCTGGAGAATTTTTAGACTCCTTACTGAACAGGACATCTTGAAAAGTCGAGTACAAACCATCCTTAAGCAGCAACAGGACAAAGGTGAGCTGTGACCGCAAGGGATCAGGGCGGGACATGACGCAAATTCAAGGATATAACACAACATTTAGGGCGTTGAGAGACGCAATATTCAGGTACGAACAGAATTGCAATTAATACTGCTTAATAAAACATCAGTAGTATTTTGAGCTACGTATAGCGGATATCGGTGTGGCAAAGAAAAAGACACAGATGGTCATCCAACACCGGCCCAACCACTTTTCAGTTTTCGTGTCGTCTACGAACGGCCACGTTCTTCATCCTTTTAAAAAGGTCTGATGCTACCTCATGTGATTCTCATTGTTATTCAGAGGTTCAGAGGAATTAGCGTCGGCTCAGAGACAAGAAGTGGCAAAACGACAAGGAAACAGATAGAATAGCCAACCCGGTCGGGACAACGCCAGGTGCCGACTTGCAAAGAGGTATACGGACACAAAAAACATTACAAAGACAACAATATACACAGAGAAAAGAACACGATCATAGTTGACTCCAGGCTTGGCTGGGACTACCCTCGAACAACACCATCTTTCATTTTCCAGGCCAACACAACGCAACCCAACGCAGCCGCAGATCAATGCGGACTTTATCGGGCGCCGCCGAAAGCGCTAATCCGGGCACCTGAGCCCCGGTGGAGTAGGCTATGTTTGCTGATGACGTTGTGTTCCTGCGGAATCACTTCGCCTTCACTTCGGTCAGCCAGGTCGTCCTCATCGTCCTCGACGATTTTTGTCGGGATGTCGTTGGCGACGTTGTACTGCAGGCTTGATCGCTCAGGCGTCGTCATCGTGGAAGCGTACGACATCGAAGTGCTACTGCGGTTGGGAACCAAATCCGGAGTAGGCGGGATGCTGGAATACCGTCCCGAAGGATGAAGAAGGCTCTCCTCGCCAACCTCCGAGTTAGCGGTCGAGTGGTCGCTTCTGTCCTCACTCCGGGCGGCTGAGTGGGGGCTATTCCGGCGTGAAGGCCGCGATCGCTCACTCTCGGCATCGTGAGCGAGCTGCAGACCCTCAACGGCAGCCTGGCACTGCTCAGAAATATTTCGAATAATGTGAGCGATGGCGTCGGTCTTGTCCTTGAGATGTCGGTCTGCAACATCTTTGAAGCTGGCGGCCGAGAGACGCTTGGCGTTGGCTCGGCTAATGGCGCTAAGACGGCCTGGATAGTAATGTCAGTTTCATACTCGACTAAGAACTTGTGGGAACGAGGCCACATACCATTATTATGTTCAGGCTCCTCCTCTTCCTGCTCATCTTCCTCATCAAAGGCTTGCTCCAGCTCGCTCATCAGATCATCTGGAGCGGTGATAGAGCGAACCAGATGTTCCATATGGTGCGATTGACCTCCGATCAAGCTGCGCAGATGCAGCACGACACGGCGAGCCTCGTCTCGCTGTCGGACCATAGTCGCGTTCGTCTGTTGCAAAGCAATCAACTCCTTCTTGTTGCGCTTGCGCTCCCGCTCAAGCTCCTCGGCAATTTCTTGTTGGAGCACCAATGCTTCGAGAGCGTCGTCACGCTGCTTCTCGGTACCGTTCAGGCGAATAGACAGGCGAGCATTATCATCCTTCTGTTGGTCGACGAGACCAGCCAACCGGCGGTTCTCCCGCTTATGGGCTTCGATCTTGGTCTTGAGATCTTGAGTCTCCTTCGTGAGCTGCTCGGCGAACGCTTGGAATTTGAGGAACTGCACGAATATGTGAGTATCGGCAAGGATATATTTGTCAGCAAGGAGGAACAAACCTGTTGCTTCCAGCTCTCAAGCTCCTCAACCAAGTAGTTGTTGCGCTTCGTAACCTTGGCGAGCTCCGTATCCATACGGCCCTTTAGATTGATGAAATCCTGCCATGCTTCCATAGCATCTCGTGAGTACTGGTTGCGCTCCCGAACAATCTCATTGAGATGTCTCATAGACACCTTCGTCATGAGTGGTTTCTTGACAGAGCCGCCGAAGACAGCCTTCAACCCAGTATTACGTCCCTAGACGGACATTAGCTTTACAAAGCGGGGGTTTATAAGCAGAGGGAATGGCATACCATCTTTTCACACACATGGTCCATAACGGACATGACAGCATCCTGGTTCCACCATTCGGGGTCCTGTACTGATTCGACTTCACCGCGCATGACAATGATCTGGCCCGCAGGCACAAGCTTGCCGCCACCATAAGCAGACCGAAGGTGATTAGGAACTCCAGATGGAGTAACATCACCATTCAAAGCCTGAGTGAGGCGGGAAACAAACTTGTTGCGTTGGCCGGGGTTTAGAGCGGTCGGTGGGCTGGACGTGAGCACAAAGTTTCGATCGAGGTCAACAACGAGCGCATCGGTAGGAGCTGTAAACAGAGAGCGGCACTCGGCAGTTATACCCAGGATATATGGACCAGGCTCCTGAACCAGATCTGTGACATGGCGGGCATGGACCACGGGCACGTACAGACCGCTCCACTCATAAACTCGAACGCAGAATCGGACAGTCTCGGCGGCGACAGTCAGCATAGCCGGGTAGTGGCTGACAAAGATGATACGTCGTGTCGGGGACATTGCTGCCTCGACCACACCGACGATGTTGGGAACCGACAAACAGCTCCACAACGGCCACATGGCAAAGTTCTGAAACCCAGTCGGCGAAGAAGGGAACTGATAGCAAAGAGCATAATCCTTCATATCGATGCGAACCAGATCGTTCAGTCGGGGCGCGGGGAAACTGAGTATTCTGGACACCTCCTCGGCGTGGAAAAGATTGGTTGCCTTGTTCCAATGGATCCACATTCCTCGAAGATAGTCACCCAACAGGTTGTAAATCGGGTACCTCGAGAGGAAAGACAGACAATACGGGATCCAGTATGTCTCGTCTGGATTGTCGTAGAAGTCGGGCTCGGTACGTCTCCGGAGGTCTCGGATCGTCTCGGCTCTCTTTTCGTCGGCTCGGGACCAAACACGGAGGCAAATTCCGTATAGCGTATGGGACGAATCCTGTTGAAGGACAAAAGCATGATGAACACAGTGAGGCTGGCTTCGGCCAGTGCAGATCTCGACATCGTGAGGAAAGCACGCCTGGAGGTTGTCAGTTTATTAAAGCTTCAAGATCATGCTTGGGTATTTTGGGGCTAGATAAAGAGGAAAAGGCAAATATAGGGGGGGCACACATACGCGCATAGCTGAATGCAGAGCCCTAGCAATGTCGTTATCCTGCTCTAGCCGTGGACTGCTACCAAGGATCTCCGGCAGCCAAAACTGGCCTACAGCACCCTTCATGTGCCCGATCTTGCCCTGAACGGGAGCAGGAGCCTTCACCCATTGCGATGGTTCACGACCCACACCACACACCATGTAGGCGTGAGTAAGGGTTTTGGGTGTCCGCTGCTGAGGCTTGCCATTGAGGGTCCCCGGAATGGGCTGGGTGATGCGCGAGTGTAGAGAAGACGTTCGACTTGGTATGATGAGATTGTTATCCCCCTGATCATGGGTGACAGGGCGCGCCTCGCGGTCGCCGGTGCGCGGTCGTGTGAAGGACGAGTGGGTGTGAAGTGAGGGCGCCATGTTGATTAGATTCTTAGGATACTCTCTCCTGGATGGCGGATGACAGCTAATCTTGCACGGATGCTAGACAAGGCTCCCGGACGGCACCAGCCGCGGACTGAAATTAAAACCTGTCCTTCTATCGGCCGTTGCTGGAGGGTTCGGTACAAGGAAGAGATTCACTGCCGTATAATCTCACTATCCGACTGTGGGTATCTTCCTCAGAATCACGGCTCTAGCAGAAGATGCGCCACATATCCGGTTGGAAGGCAAACTCAGACTTGCTGTAGCTGCTCCAGCTCTCCAAGACCGCTATGGGATGAGGCAAAAATTAGGAAATTAGAATGTGGGATAACGACGGATGGGGCAGGCCAAGTGGGAGGCCAACCAAAACAGGGACGATTATCTTGACAAGTGATGGATAAAGGGAGTGTACTCGTACGTGCACAAGGACATACAAGACAGGAGGAAAGCTCTTGAAACAGAACCAACTACCGGTGCGTACAAATGAGTGGAAAACGGAAAAGAATGTGAGTGAGGAAGATGTTCTTCCCAACGGTGCAGTGTACTTGGTGAATTATGGTACTGTAGGACACCTGCATGCACTGTACAGGATAGGGACTTGGGGCGTTATTTACGATTGATCGCAAGGGAGGGGACTAAGGTTAGGTAGATGGAAGAAGTGACGGTGGAGGGACCAAGTGCGCACCATCAACTATGGAAAAAGCTGTGCACAACACCTCTCCGTCTCGACGGGAATGTCGCGTTGCCTTTGAAATGCGTAGGATCTGGTCGCAGTGGTCGGGGGGTAAAACCGGGGGCAAGGTCCCAGACTGTCTGTGTTTGAGCTAGCGCGGCATGGGTTAATTGAACCCAAGGCCAAAAAGGGAAATGGCTGTACAAACCTCTGATTCAGTGTCTCTCTACTGCAATTTCTGATACTAGAGATACATGTTCACCATTGGGCACTTACGAGTATCGCAAATCAACAATTGTATACCTGCCTGCAGGAGGGGAAGAAAAGCTTTGAGTAGGTAGGTTAGTAACAATGATTACAATAACAAGCGCTGCTTTTTGATTTGAGCAATCTCCTTGCTAACAGGTACCTCCAAACTTTCAAGGTAGGAGGAGTACAGAGTTGAAGGTACCTGTTTAGCTATGTTCTGGGAGTAAAGGTACCTCACCAAATAAGTCTCTTTAGTGCAAACGCAGAATATCTGCCGATTGTAGAGAACAGGCCTATGTAGAGAAGCTGTTCTTATCCACCTGAAATCTTACCCAAACAGCCACCAAAACCCGGGAAGCTCTTCAAGAGAGGTCAGAAACTGGGACCTCCCCGGATACACTAATGCAGGGCACAGGTCAATCCTTGCACAAGAGAAATTTGAGCCCGCTCCACCAAGAACAGCTGCTAGCCAATGGAATCAGATAAAGTTAGATTACACCCCACCATTGGACGCCTTTCCGGAATATATCATACATGCTCAGCAGCTTGATCCCTGTACTGTAGGCTCCGCAGTGATGAAGATAAGAATTGGAGAAAGGGGGTTTTTTGCCCAAAAGGCCCGGAGTCACTACCCAAAAAGAAATAAGAACTGAAGGGATTGGAAGATTCTCTTCGTGTTGATCGTTTGCTGTAGATTACAAGATATCACACGATACGACCGTTTGCACACATAGTTAAGCATCATTAAACTTCAGCTGAAGAATACTGAGTATTGCGCTCTTTGCCATAGTAAAAGTCGTTTCCTAATCATACTTGACACTAATCTAGAGATGCCTTCTGGTTTATCTAGGTCAACTTAACCAGCACTGATGTGTGTGTCTGGCATGAAGATCGAGGCTATGTGCAAACAGCTTTGATCCCTTAGATCAGTACTCATAGGTATTCCAAGAGAGCCCGGCCAGTTTCTGGATGGATGATCAAATACACGTAAAGGAAGGGCCACGACATGAACCGCTACCAAATGTCGTGTTGTTACTTGTAGCATATGTCAAACAACCCTGTATCACGTGGCTACTTAATCGCGTGCATTGCTGTCGTACTATGTACCCAGGGCCTTTCCTTGTCGTGTTAAATATTTAAGGATGGCCGACCCAAAAGATAACAAGTTCCATCGTGCTGGGTAGGTGTGTTTGTTTGTTGTTTGTAAATACCTAGGCAGTCAACCTATTCTATTGCCTGTCATGTTTGTCTGGTTTCAAGATTCCTGGCGAATTCTTGCGTCCGAGAACAAAGAACTGCAGAGATTCAAACTTGCAAGATATAGGTTATACTCAGTGTCATCTTAATTACTCTTACAAAAAAGGAATCTACAACTGCGTATTTTCAAAGAGGAGTTTAAGCGTGATGATACATATGCAAGTAATACACGTACTCATAATTACCAATTGTAAGGTCCAACGTCTGGACTGGCGTGATTGATATAAGGTATAGCTTAATCCACATTTGATGCATATGCCATATATTTACCAGACCTTTTCTTGTGGTAGAAGGAAAAATGACTACTGCAGCTTGACATGCACAATCACCTTGGCGCTGGTTTCACATTTGATTATTCCTTTTTTTTTTTTCCGAAATGGTCCTGTTTCTTTTTCCTGTCCGTATTGCTCTTCTATACAGCACTACCTAACTTTACCTATATGAGGTCGTGTAGGTATCATGGATGCAAGCCTACAAGTGTGACTGCTTGCTGTTTGAAGCGCAAGGCAAGTGATCAAGTTTCAACACTGCATATTTTTCATGCTGTCTATAACATTACGCAGCATTCTCAGTAGAAGCAAACATTGCGCATTCCTTGGAAGAGACTCCTATTTCACTGCCCGATGTCTTGGTTCCAGTATTGGTGTAGCTTGGTATATAATCCTCAGGCAACCCCCATTCTTGTAAGTCCGGAGGCTAGGCTGTATCGTCTCAAAGTGTTGAAACAACTCTACCTATACCTGTGATAGTATAGCTAAGCGATATTGTTACCAACAAGAGTATGCATGTACCTTTTTGGTGGCAGGCACCACTGTCTGCATGCTTACTAATAAAGGTTTACAAACGTCCAATCATCCGAATTTGCCAATTGCAACGTCACGGGGAAAAAAAGGAAACCAAAAAAAGGGTAGCCACATGAGACGGGACGGGCTATAGTTAGGACAACAGCGGCAAGCCTTGTCGGCCCGCGTTGATTGATTGCATGCCTGCAACGAGATGGCGCGGTAAGTATCGAAACGAAAGCACTCTGTTTGTGGTGATGATATAATTCATGAATCACAGATTGCTATATTTTCCCCGCTGGATTGCAATTTAGTTCGTTGCCTTACCCCGCCTTATCTGAATATAAGCTGTCGCTGTCGCTGTCATTATGACTTGGTATCCGAGCCTGAGTCAAGACTTGAGAATGATCGTAAATTCCAATGGTAGGTCAACCGGGCTCCAGTATTTGTGTCGCTAATCAGCATAGGCCCGAGCATGAGAATAAGGTAGGTGAGTGACGGCCTGCGCAGATGTCCTGAATAGACATACAACTAGATATTCTGTCTCCTTCACTTTTTCATGCAGCTACAACGCGCCTTCCTTCTCTATGAAGCTGTGTTTACCATCCACTTCACAAGGCACCAGATGGTGCATGAGCATGACGCAGACAACCTTAGCTTTTAAGCTAGTTCATTTCCCGCCATGGCAACTGGCTCTAGGCAATCAGATTTTGACCTTAAACTTGAACTTTGCCCTCGCACACCATATTGTCCGCCCTCGACTGGTTTTTTCGCAGTGACGGTGGCGCAACTAGACAACAAGTCTATAAGCCAGAACTAGCAAGGCATTGTTTTACCTAGGAAATAAAACTAGACTCGCTATTGGGTTGAAGTACCTACATGTCCGCCACCGTTTGGATCGCGCCGAGACCCTTACAGGCGCATCTGAGATCTCCCATATCGTGAAGCATGGACGACCTGGGCCCCTAAAGTTTATCATATCCTGCCTAAACAACTAACCTAGACTGCTTACATTGTTGGCGGATTGCGAGCCAGCCTCCGTATATGCATGAGCCGTCTAAGAAAGGGGGTTGCCGTCCAGATGATGGGGACCGCGTTGAACAGTAATGAACAGAGTCAACCATGTACGTACACCAATGCCAACATGTCTCAGGGATTCGACTGCCTACACTGAATTTTCTTGTTCCCGGTTCTGTATCCAACCCCACATGCGCATCACGTGTTCACGATTTAATGGCTCGAGGTTGCGAATAGACCTTGACACTTGCCGAGTACGTGTTGTTTGGAATGTCGTCAAGCTTGTCAACAATCGATCAGATTCGTACCGTTGCTCCCACAAACTGGTAAGTGCTTGCCAAGGATGACAGGATGTCGGTTCGGCCGCTATGATCCTCTCAAGGTGTCCCATCCATGTCTGTACAGAAACCACCTCAGGGCCAAGACTCCCTTGCCCTTCGGAGATCCACTGGAGCATCTGGCGCCACGAGGGTGACATGTGATGGTTAAGGACGTGGTATACCGGCACTTCATCAGGCTTGAGACCGGGGAAGCTGCTTTTATTGCTTGACAAGGCGATCTCGAGGATCGACTCTGCCGCTATATCCACTGGGAGCCAATTCAGGTGCTCCCCTGGGAGGTCGGGCAGACAACCGGTTAACTTTGCTGTCGAGAGCATCTGCGGATACGCTTCGTTGATGTTCCAGATACCGAACTTGTTACCGCAAAGCTGACCAACCCGAATGATGGATACGCGGGGCTTTTGGTAGGTTGATGTTGGGCATCTGCTGACGGCTTCCCGATGTGCTGCTGCGCAGACTTGCTCGGCTACCCACTTCGACCTAGAGTAACCCAGCGGAGAAGCATACTGCGGATTTGGGATGACCTTCTCCGGTACTACCCCTAACGGCGTATTGCTCACCGCGGCAGTGGAGCTCACGAAGACGACCTCGGTCTGGTTTGGGGAGAAAATGTCTATCAGATTCTTTACGCCTTTAATCTGTGGTTCGAAAGATGCGAGACTGAGAGCGAAATTCACGGGCCAGGCTGCGTGGATGATGTGGCTAGCTGTCTCGGTAATTTGTGACAAGTCTTCAGCTGACAACCCCAGAGTGTCAGAAGACAGGTCACTGGGCAGACAGACGACCCTATCATGGAATAGAGGATTATGTTGGAGTTCCTTTCCCTTCCTCAGATGTCGTTCAACCAACGAACTTGCTATTCGTTGCTTTACTTGCTCGCGTGTATCTCCACGTGCGAGACAATATACCATGGATATCTCGGGATTGTCCATCAACTGTGTCAATATATGGGCACCAAGTGCTCCAGTCGCGCCTGTCAAGACCACTACCATTATACGTCTGTTCCATAACCTGTCGGGACCGGAACAGAGACAGGGGCGGTATTTCTCTGCGAGAAGTCGCATTGAACTCGTTGGGTCTGTACTTATCTGCTCTCTCCTTTCTAGAACCCCTCCATTCCGTATTGTCTTCAAATTCCTGGCCAGAGAAGTAATGGTGCCAGCATCGTATATTATATTCCTTGGCAGCTTGACCTCTGGCGGCAACAAGCTGGTCTTCAGTGCTGCTGATATGTGCATACAGGCGATAGAATCCACGCCCTGGGCATAAACATCTTGATCTGGGTCGATCGCACGACCGAAGACATCGTCGAATACGTCCGTGATATACGCCACTATCTGGTCATCCGGTACATGTTGTCCCCCTCGAGTCACCTGGGATCGCGCATAGGCTTCTTCGATTGAATCGGAAAACATCTTCTCAGCTTGATAGCGGAGAACAGTGCCTTTGCTACTCTTCGGCAAGGGCTGTTCCCCATCCTTTACCCTGTGTATGAACAACATCGACCGTTGCAACCTGGTGTATGCTGGTGCCGCTGAATTCAATCTCCGTATTACCGGCCATACTATTTCAAGCACCTCGCCATCAGAGAGATCTCGGGGCTCAATGAAGAGTAACGCCCCAGGAAATTCCCTGCCCTCGCCAAAGATAAGCACGCCCCTCAAGACAGTACACGAAGCTCCAAGCTCATCTTCAACCGGCGAAGGATCGAACTTCTTCCCGTTGGAAAGAGTAATAAGCGCGTCCGCCCTCCCACGATACCTCCAACCGTTCGGGATCAAGGGATGTGACTCGAACAAATCGGCCGTAGCATAGGATCCGTCTGGTCGATTTGTTTTGAGTCTAAGAGGCCAGTCTCTCTTCACGACTAGTTCCGAAACATCCTTGCCTCTTGGTTCAAAGTCCAATAAGTCGGGAGTGCAAGATATTCTCAGATATTGCCACTCCTTGTCATGGGCGTAATCTCGGTGGGAAGACATTAGAAATCCGCACTCGGCACTACCCATGCGCGAAAGTAATTTTACGCCAGAGTCCACAAGATGGTCGCCAATGATTGGCGTTAGGGGTGCTCCACCGACACCGATGAGATCCATGGACTTGAGAAGCTCGACGCCATCGTCTTCTTCGGCTAGGATTTGCAGGATATAGGGGACGGAGGAGAAGTACGTGATAGGTATTTCTCTGCTGTTCCCACGAGCGAAGTGGACTGCGTCTTGGATGTTCCGAGAAGTTACCGGCATCACGTCTTCGGGAAAGAACCAGATGAGGGCTCCGCTCGTCCAGGCGCGGAGGGCGTCGGCAATGCCGCCGTGGTATAGAGGGGTTGTTGTGAATGTCCCTTTGGGATTGGTGGCTGTGAATACGGGGAGACAGCCGACGGCGCCCCATTGGGTTTGTCTGATGGGTTTGGGTAATCCGGAGGTAGTGCCCGAGGTACTGTCGAATCAAGTCAGTATCGCCAAATGACCAAGTACCAAAGTGGGCACGTAGAACTGGCAAAGTGATATGAGTCGGGAATAACATACTGCTGGAAAAACACAGCGTCCGAGCTAGTCTTCTTCTCACCCGTCTTTCTTTCTGCGGTCGAGCATTTGCATGACGCATCATAATAATCCGGTATATCCAGTACCCTAACACCACCTCGAATCTGGGATATCTGCTCCTTGTGACCTCGATCAACCAGTATCATATCGATACCAGTCTCTTTACAGAGATGTTCAATAGCTTTATTATGCAATTGTGGACTATGTAGGTATATTTTTCACAGAGTTAGCTACCTCTTACTCATCCAAGTCGATTCAGATAGCGATGAAAGGAAGAAGGAAAGAGGAAGAAGGAAAAAGAAAAACTTACGCAAAAAAGAAGGCAACATGTCCCAAATACGTAAGCCCCAGCCAAGAGAGCACGAGATCAAGACTACTTGAACAAAACAACCCCACCACCACCGCACTTTTCCCTCCTTCCCCTCTCTCTTCTTTTTCTGGTCTACTGCTGTTATAAATATGCCCCCGAAGTTTCGACGCAGCTCCTCGGGCATATTCATCTAATTCTCCAAATGTGACTAAACAAGGTTCTATCACCAGGTTTTTTTTTTTTCCCCCTACAGTTAATAACCTGGATTTATGTTTTTATGACGAGGAGGGACTCACTTTTCGCACCCCCACTACTAGCGAACCCTAAAGCCAGGACATCGGGACGAGTGATTGCTCGTGATTGTATAAGGTCGAGAACTGTTTCGAAAGGATTTTGTCGCTGCTGTGTTTTGAGAGTGGGATTTGTTGTTAAGGCTTCGCCTAGGGTGCATGTGAAGTAGTTTGGTGATGGGGACATGGTTATTGGTTATTTGTTTGTGTTTATGTGTGAGAATGGGAGTGAGAGGGAAAGTGAGATGTCGATAGTGTAGAGGGGGGAGGTGGTATCTTGATTTACTATTTATCATTACTTGTTCACTAGGTATTTTGGGTATGATATCTTATGCATGTGAAGCCGGGGGTGAGGTCAAGTGAGGTGTACAGGAGGTCATGGGATACTTAATATACACTGTCATTTCTGTTCGGAAGTGAACGTGTCGGATATGGACCTGCAAACTTATCTAGGTGCCTATCCTACCTGACCATCGTCATCTCTGCTTTTTATATTGCAGAGCGGGGTAGGTCGGGTGAAGATTAAGCATGCTGGGCAACATAAGATGCTTAAATCAACATGAGGGTCTTTCCTGGACAACTTCTTCGATACACATATGTAAGATACATCATACGTGCTCCCATCGGTGTAGCTAACCAATCTACTGACGAACATACATCCGATTTGGTAGATGGATGTGGCCTACCTCTAGGTATAAACGACTTGTACAGCATATACCATACGACATGTAGATATCACACAACAATATCCTTTACTCTCTTTCCCTCCAACGACGTACCTAGGTAATTACCTACTCCCCTATCTATCAACTAACAACTAAACATCTTGGTAGTGCTAACATTAACCCGACTCCACCTTCTCCCCCCCCACCAAGCAGACAGGATGGTAAGCGGCCAATACACATGGTACAAAACCAACGCAGGCAAAGGATCCCAAGACTCGAAAGTTCCTTCCTTCCACGTAAACACATGTTGGAAGAACGTCTTTACGGATTCGAAATCCATCGAGAGTGTAAAGAGAGGGTGGATGATGAGTGTGATTAGATCGTGGCCGATCCAATATCGCGGTTTGGTGGTGAGGGGAGAGGGGGATAGCAACTCTTCTTCTTCTTTGCCTTCTTGTTTCCCCCCCTTTTTTGTGTTTGTGTTTGTGTCAAGAACAGAAAGATACCCCTCCACAACCTCTTTGCCGAAGAGCACAACGGCAGTATGTGCGCGCGGATTACACTCGATGGCGTAAACCCCATCCTCCTCATCCCTTTTCGCCATGAAATCGAAACTCAAATGTCCCGTCAACATCTCCTTTTCCCCATTCCCCCATCTTTCCAGAAATCCCTCTGTAAACTTCCTCATCGCTCTCCATCTCGCATCCGTAGGTTGCAAGGGAACGTAATGCATGAGCAACTCTTGACTCGGACAAGCGACAAAGCACTTGATTTCCCCCCGGACGACGAGCGAATGTGTGCAGTATTCCTCCTTTCCGCCGATATATTCCTGCAAGATCCACGGACTTGAAGATTTCGAAGACTTTTGGATGGGCAGGGAGCAGATGTAGGCCACGGTTTGGGAAGGCGTGGGTAACGGGAGAAGAGTCATGTTTGCTCTGTATATGTCGTTGACGTCTGTTGGTTTGAGGATATATCGCCTCTCTTTTCCCCGTTCTTCCTTTTTCCGTATGGTTAATGATGATAGAATTTCCAACACCTCCCCCGCCGAACAAACCCGATGACTCCTCGGAACAGATAATCCCCTCTCAGCACAAACCCTCGTAAATTCGTCCTTGCAATGCAAAGCCGCCGTAGTCTTCTCATCGAATTGCACGCATTTACACCTCGTCTGAGATTCGATTTCTTTTTTTGCCAGGGCATCTTCAATCGCGCTCGTTACGCCCGAACAAGATACCCATAAATCGACGGATTCCTTTTCGACAATCCCGACGAGAAGGGAGATGTAATTCTTTCGTCGTCCGGGTAGGGTGTAAAATCGCGATATACTCTTTGAAAAACGGCCGGGACAGGGGATTATCCCGTCTTCGAAGTCGGCGCCTATTACGCGGTGGCCGGAGAGGTGGAATGCCCGGGCGAGGGTTAGGCCTTTGGACATTCCTATTCCTGTCACTAGGATGGTTTTCTTGTCGATGGCACTTTGTGGCTGGGGTTTGTTGGAAGGGTATGGGTTTATGAGTTGGTTTACGCAAGTGAGGAGGAGGATTGTGAGGGATAGGGGGAGGATGAGGAGGGAGAGGAGGATTAGGGCGAAGCACCGGGTTGTGTCGTGGAAGGTTGAACCTGTCATTTCTCACTCGGTGATATCAAGGTATCAATGTTTGGAAGGTTGGGTATACCCGTATGTGTGGGTGACGATGGGTATAGTAAAAGTGAGAATGCCTTCACAATTCTATTGTAGGGACAAAAAATGGGGTTATACCAGGCCTGGTATAGGTCGAGTAAAAATGCACGATAGACAAACAGCAATACTTTCTTCGAAAGTCGCTGGCTTCTACCGTACTAGAAAGAAAATACTGGAATGAGAATGAGAGAATTCCACCGCTCATGGTATCAACAAATGTCTTACCGGTAACCTCCCAGTCGCGATGTGTTTCGCTTCGTTCCCGGAAGCATAAAGACGTCACCATTCTCGCCCGTCATCGTGTACGAAAGCATTTCTAGGTGTTTAGAATGCCATAACAATTTACGATAGATGCATGCAATATACCACAGTAAGTGCAAAATGGGATACATCACAATATGTTCTCTTCGCGTATGTGGTGTATCCGTAGTCGTACATTCATGCATGTACAGTGTATGACGCACGGAGCGACTGTTCAAGGGGGACTCTTGTCATTTTTGGCTGCGGGGGCTTGTACATTGCAGTCTCAGACGATAAGAAAAGGGGGGGAGGGGTGAAGTGTAATTGGATGTACTCGTAGAGAAAACAGGCGATAGATGGCAAAGTTCAAATTATCAGTGAGAAAGTAAGTAGACACCTACTTAGATGTTTAGACAATACTCACAGGCCTACGAGTACGATATGGAAATACGGCATTCATTCGTCTAATTATTCTTTGCCCTCTCTGTGTGTATAGGATAGTATAGTCTGGTCTACGTGTACTGGCCTGAGCCGATAATATACCCCCTTTTTCTTTTCTTTTTCCATCAATCACGCCTGAGCCTTGATCTCCTCGGAAACATTCTTTACCCTCCCCTTATTATTATTATTATTATTACCATTAGTAAGCGCGGCGGCCATACTCCGTTCCGCGGCCCTACTACTAACGGCCAAATCCTCAGCCGCCAGATCCGTATATCCCGTATCACTACTATCGACATACGCCTCGATACCGGCACCCCCACGCGCATATGTCGCCGCGAGGGCTTTATGCGCGTGTAGCGCTTCGCGAAGTTCTTGTTCGGTGGCGTCGTTGACGAAAGTGCATGTTCCGAGGGGGCTCGGCACGGCGAGACGGAGGAGACCGTCGCGGGTTTTCAGGATCGCTGCCGTTCCCCTTTCGAGAACGGATTCGTCGAATTGTGCGTGGTCGATGGATAGGCCGGCGCGAGAGAATAGGTTGAGAAGACGTTCATGTTCGGTGTCGGCGAGGAGGCCGCGACGGTTGGCGAGGGTGGCGGAGTAGGCCATGTCGATGGAGATGGCGTGGCCGTGACGGAGGGGGGTTTCGGGGATTAGTTCGTGAAGGGGGGACCAACTACATAAGGTATTTTTTACGCGTTAAATATTATCCATCTAGTACGTAGTTCCCGCAATGTAGAGAAGCTTACGTGTGGCCGTATGCGATGACGCGGTCTAGACCGATTTCATGCAGATTGGGAGACTCGAGCTTCAGCATCTCGAAGATACCTTCACGGTTGATCTGTCCTCATAAGTCAGCAACATACAATTTACACCAAGAGATAGGCTATGCAAACAAAACGTACGATATCAGCCGCCTTCCGAACCTCCTCCGCCGCTCCATCGTTCCGACCAAACTTGGTCTCGATCAACTGCTCACAGAACTTATCGAGCAAATCAAAAACTTGCAGATGAGCACAAGACGAGATCTTGACCAACTCTGCAAAGCCATTTCTGACCTGCGAAGTCGGCAGAGTACGCAAGAAGCCGAAATCGAGAAACGTGTGGAGAGGAGCGTGGTAGGCGCCCAGACGGTTCTTGTATCGGCCGTAGTTGACTGCTACCTTGATGCTGACGCTGGCGTCGATGAGGCCGATGACGGTTGTCGGAACTCGGATGAAGTTGGTGTTGCGACGGTAAGCAGCACAAGCGAATCTGAAAGGTTGTTGAGTTTTTTCGCATGTTCAAAGTATGTTTTTGGCATCAAGATTAAACATACCCTGCGACGTCGGTGACCAGACCTCCTCCGACCACAAGCACGGGTTCCTGCATTTACACGGTAAACAAAGCATATCCATCAACATTCTCTCTCTCAACATTAAACATACCTTTCGGATAATGCCAAAATCAGTCATAGAATCGCAAATCTCCAAAAAGGTCTCGATAGTCTTGGCCTTTTCCCCAATAGAAGTCTGATGAACCTTGAGCTCGAGATCGAAACGCTTAAAGTACGTCTCCATCTTCTTGCCGTAGAGAGCGTAGACATTCTTATCCGTCACGGCGAGGACCCGGCCCCATTTCCTGTAACAGTCGGCCAGGTTCGGGTTCGCCGTGTCAAAGACTCCGTCTACAAAGGAGAAGTCGTATTCAATCTTCTCGTAACCCTCGACGTGGAACCCGGCCGGGGTCTCTTGGACGGTTGCTTTGAGATCAGACATTTTTTATATATATTTTGGTTGACGAAAAGTACGAGTCTAAGATGTTGAAATCTAGATGATAGGAAAAAGAGACAACAGACAGTATAACAAGATTGTATGAATGACTAGAAAGTCAGGAATGATAGACCAACAACAAAGTTTGAATTAAATCTATTTTTACTTATTCCCTTCCATTTCCCATCCCCTGACCAGGAAAACAACAATCTCCCGTCATGCCGTCATTATCTCTCCATCTCACCCAATTACCCCGTATCCGTCCCATTTCGTCCTAGGACGGGATGTCCAAGTCAAAACTGTCTAAGAAGCATCGGAGCCGTGTCTTGGGAGGGAAAAGATATGTCAGTTTATCATTCCATTATACGACGCACTCCCGACTCTAGACCGTCCCGGATCCGGTCAAAGGTGCATTGCATTGGCATGTCCAACAACTGGTATCCCGTGCGAATGCCTCTGGTTATAGGACGATAGGCTACCGAGATTGGACTGCATGAGATTCGGAAACCATCTATGCGAGATGTAGATCTAGGTAGATAATGGTAGATAACCGTTGGGAAAACCAGATACCAGACGACGAGCATTATTATACAAATAGCATGTACGTAAATGAATTACATACCCGGCATCCAATCCCATACATATATCATAAGGGATTTCCCGGCCTCGGCGCTCGGAATGCAGGAGCGTGTCGGAAAAGCACAAATTTGAGGCTTGCCGCTTTGCATCTGCATTTGCATTTGCATTGCATACATGAGCGGGGAAAAGGAAAAGAAAAAGTCATGACAACATTGAACGTTTTAAGCGAAACGATACACGAAACAACTTTTCACCGGTTATCGAGAAGAAGGTGTTTAAACTAGGTAGGTATCAGGAGACCATCCCCCCCCCCCCTTTTTTCCCCCCCATTATTTCGTCCATTTTTGTCTTCTTTCGAACAAACAAAAGCAAAACAAAACGAAACAAACGACAATACCTAGTGTTAGGCTAGGTAATGGCTTCTTCACAAGAAGACACGTTCGAGGGAGTGGCGTATCAGCCACAAGGAGATGTATACGTGAGTCTCTTCTTTTCCCAACACAACAACAAACCTCCTTTACATAATTACATACATACCTTGTACCTATTAGATACTGATCGATCGAAAAAGTGGAACGACGGCCGCGAACTCGAGCTCCTACACTTCATCCAGTCCCATCCCTCCCTCCCGGAAATAAGAAACAACCCGGGCAAAGTCCTCTCCCTCATCGACGAATACGGCCGGACGAGGAGATACCTCATGAACATTGGCGAATACAAATCCGTCACCGTCACCGACCTGATTAAAGAGAAAAAACCAAGAGTCGTGGTCGAGTTGGGCGGATATGTAGGCTATTCCGCCATTGCGTTTGCTGCTGCCTTGTCAGAGGGGGGTGTGTATTATAGTCTGGAGAGTAATCCCGAGTTTGGCCATGTGATTAATAAGCTCGTGGAGATTGCCGGGTTGAGTGATGTGGTCAAGGTTGTTGTTGGACCGAGTTCGGATTCGTTGAAAAAGTTACATGCGGACGGGACTTTGACCAAGATTGATTTGTTGTTTTTGGATCATTATAAGCCGTCGTATACCGACGATTTGAAGATTTGTGAGGAGTTGGGGTTGGTGGGTGTTGGCAGTGTTCTGGCTGCTGATAATGGTAAGATGATGTTTGAGATGTGATACCTACGGACGGCATTTTCGACTTACTTACTAACTTGTCATGACAGTTATCAAGCCCGGAAACCCGCCATACCTCGAGTACGTGAGGAGTTCTGTCATGAACAAGGTTCGGAACTTGGCCGATACTGGACTCAGAGGAAACCCTTACCTCCAGTATGAGAGCAAGTTGGTCAAGGGGTGGGAGCCGACTGGTGTTCCGGTAGGTTTAAACTACTTTCTTGTCCTTTTTGTTGTACATGGTCACTAATAAGTAGTAGGATGGGATTGAGATTACAGAGTGTGTGGGTGTGATGGAAACATGATCTGAGTTTCTATCAAGGGGCCATAATTACGGGGTAAGAGTAAGGAACTCGGAGCATCGGGTTGAGCTTGACTAGGAAACACGAAGCATGTGGCCTTGGACAAGGAGGACTCGTTGAGATTATCTGTCATGGTTTGAATCACGAGGGAATGAGACCTGTAATGCTCCTGCTTTGGGTATACGGAACGAGGATGAAAGCTTAGGCTCGGACGAATGACAATATCCCAAAAAATCATGAACATGCAAAGTGGCTTTTCTTGTATATACGACTAGCATATAAGCCGTAAGAATGGTTGTAGATGACATCCATGTGGAAGGCGGATTACAACAACGCTATGGAAGTAATTGAGTATGACATAATAAAGGCAGGATAGAACAGAAGAAAAGGTGACAACGCTTGATTGTAGACTGTACGCTTGGCCATGACGGAATGAAAAGTTAATGTGTCCAAGAAAAAAAAAAGAAGAAAAAAAGAGATAACCTCATGAACTAGTTCCCCGACCTCTCGAAACCCCAGGCGCTATCCACCACGACCTCGGGAAACTCATCCCCCACCTCGAAACCAGATTCTTCAACTCATCCCTGGTCCCCGGCACGACATTGACAAAGATCCTATCACCATCACTCATACATGGTTCCGAATGGACAGCGCCCTGCTTCTGCCCGATACGGAAGAAGACGCACTCCGTAGACGCGGCCTGTAGAGCGCCCAGCCGCTCAAACTCGACCGCGAGCCGTTCCCTAACCGCATCCGACGTGGCAGCGCACGCGACGCACCGGATAGAAGTGCAGTCGTGTTCGGTCTGCAGGGCTTTCCGAGTCGCGAGATGGACCCTGCGCGCCTCATCCTGATGTTTGGCCGGGATGAACTTTGTCGAGGGACCGAGGAGCGTGGCGCAGAGTTTCCAGTCCGTCTGTAAATCTAGCTGCCTTTTCCCTTCCCCTTCGTCTCCTTCACGAGGCGTCATCATTCTTAACCCGCCTCCCTGGGAACTGAAGAATTGCTCGTCGGTATGCCATCGTGGCTTGTCGAATTCGCTTGTCGCTTTTGTTGCACGGATCGTCAACCAGTAGTGGTCTAATCCGTGGTCCCGGAGTACTTGGTTGACGAAATCCAGAAATGGCGTTAATCGTGGGAGAAGAGTGTCTGATAGAACAGAAGACGTGAATTCGTGGAAATCCGGTGGCATGTCTTGGCTGTTTGTGATGAGCGATCCGCAGTAGCTCCAGAAACCATCATGTGTGACGGATAAATCACGACTTGATGTGGATGGTTGGTTCAAGTTTGACTGATAGTCGAGAAACTCGAAACTGGCATTGGACGCCCGTTCTTCCCTCATTTTTTGGGACTTGATATCCGTTTTTCCTCCAGGCTGGTTATACTAGGTGGTCTGCCTTGCACATAGATGCCTTTCTACGTGAACCTTTTCAAGCGCGATGCCCTAGGATAGGTATCTGTTCAGATTAGAATACTCAGGACCATGGACGAGGAGTGAGAAGCAGGGATAACGGAGCTGGGTAGGCACAAGGGAAAAAGGTTCTAATCACGCGACTACTCACGACATTGGAAAAGTCGAAGCTATTGATATTCTCGACTACATCTACCAGGTACTGTATGGAGTTGTCCGCCTGATGGATGCTTGTGGGGGTTGCAGTACGTCTATGCCTTGGCAGGTTGAGTCGTTGACAGAAGAAGTGGTTCCCTCCTGCACAGGTCAATGGCAAACTCCTACATTGGGCGGGGATGTACTACAAGCCACCTGTCATTGTCCATTATCCAGCGACATTTACTCGGCCACGATACCTCGGTAGGGGGCTGTGCAGGTATTCCTTTACCTTGAAAGCAGGATACGCTCCTCAACCCACAGGGGAGTTTTTATAGGCTACCGGGTGACCTCCACACCCACGCTTCCTAGTTTGAATGCGTACAAGTGGACGCAAATCTGGACAAGTCTGTTGCTATAAATAAGTCAGGCACTCGTCTAGACTGACCTAGTACAGCAAGACACGGTGCCGAATGAACAAATCCATTGGACGATGCCAGGTCCCGGACCATCAAATCAGAAACATGACAACTCTTTTGTTTGTGCCCGCATTCTTGCTATAAGGTTTGGAGAATGCAACGTCAAATATTTTGGGAAGCCACCATTGTCTATCTCAATCCAGCTGCCAAAATTTGATTGTGAGACATTCGAATATCGCAGCTGTCAAAACCTGCCACTGCCTTTTCTTTTTCCCATGCATAAACAAATATTTTTGTAGATGAAATATATCATCCACTTCCTGACGTTTTCCTCATCAATGGCAACTACTGCCGCGACGTCCCGTCTTATTGTCACGTGTTGTCATGTTATGGCCGCATATTCAACACAATAGTCATTGTGTCCTGACTATAAGACATTCTGTGTCCCTTGAAGGGCTTGATTTTGATAAGTTGGATAACCATATGGCAGAACTACATATACAGCTGCATGTTCTTCAATGCCACATCTTCCTGATATGTTTAGAATTGGCCGCATCAGTGCAGATCCCCAACAGCAACATCATGCCATTGTACGGAGACTTTCGCGATGAAAAGGGGGTTGGCAGAAGACTGACCTACTGTCTGTCTCATGGAACACAAATCCATATACCATCCATATCCTTGGGTGGTAAAGCTACGTACCTGTTTATTCCTACATTGTAAGGTAACTCACCAATTCAGCTCCCTATCGATACCGAAAGCTCCCATTGATTGCTTGCCCCTCCTCGTTATCCTGTCTCAGAACAAGAGATGAACAAGCAAACTTCTAGCGGATGTACTGCTAGACCCAAGGTAGAATGAGAATGCAGGGTACACCACTTCATCGAGTATGTCTCACTGTCAATATGTACATACACATACACCTCGACTTGGGTACCTATGTTAATGACTTGACTTGACTTGCCGAGTACATACATGGGTTATTTTACCTACACGTAGTCTGAACAGGTTGTCAATATCTCCAGATATACACACACAGTCACCAAGTCCTCTCTATACCAACCCGCTACCTACATACCACAATAACATAATCTCTACTGTGAGTAGGTGCTTTAGGTACTTGCACTGCATCAGTGCAGCATCTTTAACAGGCTCAATTCCTAGAGGTCACTTTGCGCACGATCAGGAGTGTTATTCAAGGAACTAAAACCTCGTCGGCGGTATAAGCTATACATACCTTTCTTTCTAGTTAACCCTCAACCCAAATAAACTTGCACGTACCAAGAGGAACATCCCACCATTACACAAACCACCGACCAAAGCATCTCCCAAGACACCTTGATATGCGTCTGTCCACGTCACCATGCCTACCTCGAAAAGCCCAAGATCCGAACAGCGAGCTGTAAACAGACAGCAATCCCACCAATTCCTCCCCGCCCCCTCAACCCGCTATCAAGAATTCGCGCGCCTCATCCACGCAGACCACCACACTGCTTCAACCAGTAAACACACAGGCACGGAGAAGCGTCGATCCAGCATGCCCAAACCCACCAAAAAACCTCTCAAGTCCGTCTCCCACGCAATCCGAAAAGCCAAGAATGCCGTTGCCAACTTTGTGTCTCACGAACAAGCCGGCACCGAAGCCTGGGAGCGAGATATCCAAAAGGCCGAGATCGAACAGACCATCCAGAATGACCCGGGTCCATGGCACGAGTACTCACGACTAGATTCCGATGCTGACACTATTCATGTCCCGGATACACGTCGCTATACCACTACGGGTCATTCTTTCGACGCGGACCACATTATTCACTTGGGTGATTCCCGTCCCAAGGGATTTCAGAAAGTCAAAGAGGAACTGAAGGAATTCTACTGGAAACTCAAGATGCCTGCCAAGAAACGCCTTTCCGTGAAACCCGAGGCTTATAATCTCTTTCGATTCCCGCCTGATCAAGGACAGTAGATGTCCATTGTCTGTCCTTACAAAGTACAGACGCGGTTGGGATTGGAATGGATTGGATTGCGGGGTCCTTGCCTACATACCTATTTTCTTGACGCGTTTAGCGCGGGGTAATTAAGGTAGGTTAGGGAGGGAGTTTTTGATGATGGGATTTTGAGGACAAGGTACTGTACTGCTCCTTCTTTAACACTTCACTTCTCTATTTTAGTTCAACCTTTAAACTAACATGACAACTCACAGATCAAGCTTGATGGTCTTTTCCATTTTTTGCCCCCTTCCTCATTGCCGACTTTCCCCGGCATTAGCATTGATATTTCAAGGGGGAGGAGACGCTACCCGGCGGTTCTATACCTGCTGCCGACTACTACCTTATATGTCCTGATTCCTTTTCACCAGATTTACATTATGCCTCGGCACCTTTCTGCACAGGGGAGGTTATATGCACGGTTTACTTGCAAGGAGGGTCTTTTACCAGTATTGCTTCCTAGCGGATTTAATATACTGGTATAAAGCAAAAAAGGGAACCAGTAGACTAGGAGGAAAAGGGAAAGCGGCAATTATACTACCTACATGAGTTAGGTACTAGCCATGTACTTTTTTGATGGGCTACGACAAAACACGAGACGACATGATGCGTGCAACGGATAATAAAAAAACATTTGACAGACAAACAGTCAAGCTTTCAATTACTCTGTTATACAAACTACTATTATCTGTGACATGCTTTCTTCTTTCTTTGATCAACAAACAACCACGCTTGCATGCATACCTAAGTAGGTATCTTACAAGGTGAAAAATCATGACAAAATACCCCTGTTGATGATTAATAAAGCCATACCACTGTACTACCTATGTATGTACTCCAAGATACCATATTCAGTAGTATGTACCTAGGTAAGCAGGTCCTGAATTTGATTGGGTTGCTTATAATGACTTAGTCACCAAAAAATGATCCTATCACCATTTATAATCAGAGAGAAGTCATCAGTGTCTGTTTTATACAGGACGTTCTGTCTAAGGGGAGTGGAGTTCTGTAGTAGAACCTGTGACCGTCATCAACATCAACACTGACAGGAAAGTCAACAAAGGAGGGAGAGGGTGTGATATTTTCTGGTATTTTACACTCTTGACACTGTACAAACTAGTGCGGCTGTTCTTCTTAATTGCGTTTGGGGGCATGGTTAAAAGGCGGAAATCATAATGTAAACAAACCACACGCTTCCATTTCGGTTTACAATAAAGAGAAGACCCAAGTCGTAACAAGGTCCAAGAGGTAAGCATAATACCAGAAGCACAAACACGATGCATTCTATAGGTATCATATCTTTAACACTGACCGGATATTATATACAATGGCCTGTTAGCAGACCACGCAAATCCTTTCAAGGAATACATGCCCTCCATCCATCATCCGGTGCAAGACGAGAGCTTCAAGCCTCTATATGCTCCCTATTTGGGCATTTACCTGTACATGTTCATGTAATAATTCCCCCAAACGCCTCAATGATATCATTCACTTCATTACGGCCAAAGAACGAACAACCACCTCAAAGGAAATAGTCCGATGGGCCTCGTCGCCCACCAGGCACATGCCGCATATCGTCCGGAACGGCTGAGAAGATACTGAATTTAGGGTCCAGATTTTTATCCACTGTCATGATGGATGCCACGTTGCCGCATCGGTAACAATAGTTTGGCGCCGACCAGACGGTAACGACTGAGTTGTTTGGAAAGTGGTACTACACCAAAAATGTCAGAAACCATGTGTACAGAGGTGACGCCACAGCAGAGAGAACCAAAACAAACCTTGTATCCTTCATTGACCAACTGATGTGCACGGGCAATGAGCTTGAGGCCGTTGACATGGTTGAATTCGGTTGCCACCTTGTCTCCAAAAAGCCATCCAGCTCCTCGGGGACTTATGGCCCATGTTTCCACGTCATCGGGGTCGCTCCATACCAAGTCACAGAAAGCTCCCTCATGAGGAATTTCCTGGGCTCGGGCGACCACCCTGATTTGATCAATTGTACGGATTTCGGGACTGAGCCCACCATGAACGCAGAGAATCTCACCATCCACAATGGCAGCAAGAACCAAAAAGTCAAACACTTGGCAACACGCCTTCCATACCGACGCGTTGCCATATTTCTGTTGGCATTCCTCGTAGAATCCATATACTTGCGTGATCTGTCTCGATTCGTGGTTACCTCGGACAAGAATGATCCGGTCGGGGTATCTGTGTTCATGTCAATAAGGAACAAATCATCGAGTAAAAGACATGCAAGTCTTACTTGGCTTTCAGACACATCAGAAGCGTGAATGTCTCAAGACTGAAATACCCACGGTCAACAAAGTCGCCTAAGAAGACAAACCTGGTGTCTGCATTATTGGCAGCGACTTCACTTGACGTCGGGTCTCCTGACGTGGTTATTTCGGTGGCATCCTCGTCTTCTTCGTCTTCTGTAACGCCGGCGGGACCGTCCCATGAGTTGTCACCACTCCCTTCCGGCCTTTTGCTTTGCTTTATCTTCTTTTTCAGTTTAGGGTTGGTTATCTCGGGCGGTTCGATATCGTCGGATGTGATGACCGTTGTTGCCGTCGCGGGTGCTTCTGTTGCAGGCTGGCCCGGCATGCCTCCGCTAACTCGGAATAATTCGAGCAGATCGTAGAATTGCCCGTGAATGTCACCACAAATAGTCACCGGGGTCACTACGGGCTGGATATTGGATTCTATCGCCGCCTGGTATCAGCAAAAGGTCACGGCGGCACTGTGGAAGGGACCCAAGCCAAGTATACCTTCCATGAGCACCTCCTTGACCATTTCACAGAGCTCCTTCATGACCGGTTCAGGGAGGTAATGGCATTGTTTCGCCTCCTCCAGCCATTCGTCCAGGCCAGCCCCCGGTGTCAACTTGGCCGGTCCCGGCTTAGGTACGGCAACACGAGGTGTCCCCATCGTTCGGCTTCTTTAGCAGAGTGATATGTACAATCAAATGTGAAAGGAAGCTTGGTTTCGGAAGGCCAATGAATTGATTTGGATGTTACGACACAAGCTAAAGTGGGATAGCAAGGGTAGGAGGAGGGGATACCTACCTACCTTGGCAGGTGTGGCAGCTGGATAGATGCGGGTTAGAGTATTATGTTTAATTGGTAAATATTTATAACGATATACAGGGAATCTTATTACTGAAAGCGGGAAAATCACGGCTTATAAAATCATATAAGATAATGATTAGGATGACGGCAGGTGCCCACTGCACATTTCACAGTACCTTATTGTGGATGATTGTGCTCAAGTACCTGCGTGCCTCCCTCGACAAATTGCAATTACCTAACTCAGGTGGGGTACACCATCAGACTAGACAGACTAGGCTAGAAGTATTGTATCTACAGAGCCTCCAGACTCCCCGGAGGCTGTGGTGGGGTGTCTTTGCATGCAACATCCAAAGTCAAAACGCCCGTGAAGCACTGAAAGGCGCGTGGTACTTTTATTGTGATTGATATCGAATTGTACGCCCGTATACTTGATAGGCCCATTCTTGTGGGAGGTTGTTCTATTTAACACACTCTTGCCACACGCGCGGCAGTCTGACTATTTGTCCCCTCTCACTCATTCCACAACCTCCCAAGTTATCGACCATGTGCTTGATGTGTTGTATCGTCACCAGCACACACTTCCACATCATTAGAAGATAACTTCTTTGAATATATCGACCATGGCGAAGAGCCAGGCAGATGGAAAGAGGGTTATCATCCGCCGGTTGCCGCCCGGCATGACGGAGGATGAATTCTGGGCTATTCTTGGAGACGAATGGAAACCTGGCCATGGGAAGGTCGACTCAGCACGATATGATGATGGGCAGATCTCTTCTGAGTATGCCACCCTTACACTGCACGTCTGCGCTGAACACTAACGAATACCCTCAACTTAGCCCCTCAGACCCATCCCGACCGGCACGATGCTATCTCTACGTCATTCAGCCAGCCGAAATACCAGCACTTGGCGATAAGGTCCAGCAGTCGAAATGGGAAGACGCCAAACATACTTCCACCGATCCAGCCCTTGTCGCACCTCCCTGCCTAGAAATTGCCGTTATTCAGAAGATGCCTACAGGGAAGAAACGCACCGACCCGAGACAAGGGACCATCGATTCGGAACCCGAGTTTATGAAGTTTCTCGAAAAGCTCACGGCCCCCCAAGAGCCAAAGGAAACGGACCCTGAACAAGTGGCCGATGATGCTTCCAAGGCAGATGCCAAGGTCACGACAACACCCTTGGTCGAATACCTCAAGGAAAAGAGGGCCAATAAGGCCAAGGAAGCGGCTCTCGCTAAAAGCGCAAAGCATTCTCGCCATGAATCCCAAAGCAAAGGCAAAGAAGATCCCAAGAAAAAGGGCAAGGATTCCAAGGGTGACAAGGCTGAAAAATCGTCGGAGAAGGAGAAAGATAAAGTCACCCAACCCGTGAAGCTTCTCACCAAAAAGGCGGTAGCCCAGGATGTGGCAGAAGCTGCCAAGGCGGCGGCCAGCCAAGCTTCCTCCAGCAGACCAACAGAGGATGCGCCGACAAGGAACCGCCGTGCCAATATTTCCGCAGCGGCCAAGATACTGCAGCGTGATCTCGGCCTTAGCCCCGGGAGCGCCCATAGGAGAGCGCGGCAGGATGCGGCCAAAACTGAGCCTAGCACTAAATCCGATAGTAGCGTGAAAGACTCGAAAGAGAATGCCACCAGCAAGGCCACCACTTCCACGACACCTACGGCTCCTAGCAAAGCAGCCTCCACAGCCAGCCCATCTACGCCCTCAGCCCCAAAGTCGCAGGCATCCGAGGGTTCTAGACGGGGCCGTGGTGCCAAGGCCACAAAACAGAACTCGTCAACTGAAACTGGAAAGGGTAAAGCAAACGAGTCTCTGACTACTGGAAAAGCAGCGCCGATGGCGACCCCGATAATCCTCAAACGGAAAGATGAGTCTGGGTCCGCCGCGGTAACTTCGCCTCCAACCCTTTCGGCGGCCTCGACTTCTACACCAGCAACTCCTACCGGACCAAAGAGTGCTGCAACCAAGGCCCCGAGTGGGGGAAAACAGCTGTCAGCGAATCAGAAGAAAGCGACGCAGGCGAATATACCATCGGTCACTACCGGAGCGACTCGTGGCTTTGTCAAACATGCCAACCCTACACAGGGAGTAACAGAGCCTTTATTGAAGCGAGCCATGGAAACCTTTGGCCCGGTCACTTTTGTCGAGATTGATAAGCGTAAAGGTTTTGCTTATGTAGACTTTGGCACTCATGAAGGCCTTGTCAAAGCTATTGCTGCCAGCCCGGTCTCGGTAGCCCAAGGCACAGTTCAGGTTCTTGAGCGCAAGGATACCAAAAAGACGACTCCAGCGGTCGCGGCCCCTGCTCAACCAACCGCCCAAAAGAAAACCGAGACGCAAACTACAACACAACCCCCAAACCAGGGCGAACGTTCCAAACGAGGTGGCCGGGGCAGGGGCCGAAAAGGGGGTGCCAACTCGACAAATGCCGACCAGGCAGGCTCCTCGGCCGCGCAGCCCGAAATCAAGGCGGGCACCGCAACGACTCCAGGATGAGACAGGTGACGGCAGCAAATATATCATCAAACCCTATCTCTGATATGGTTTTACAACGCGATAGATCTTGGGATTCCACATGCCCACCATCTCCCAGAGCATAGATATGGCTGCCTTGTGCCTATATTCGCCTCATCCGACCGCCAAGGAAGTGTGAAGGTAAACTAGGAGGCCAGCTATTGCAGCTTTACATCAGAAGAGTCCGAGGATGGGGTTTCCCGTCGCTGCCTCGGGTTTTGTAGAAGGTCACTCAGGGAATCTAAGCCGCGCATGCTAGCATGAGGAGCCGAATTAGGTCATCCTTGAGTGATATGACAGGTAACCGTCCGCCGGGAAAGCTTTGGTAGTGGGAGTGACAAAGTGAAGACGAGAGGCACATATTTCCGAGGAAGCGCAATGCTCCGCTCCCCTATTGCTATTCTACCGTGGCTGCCAGCAAATGTCTGAAATATGACATTACCCTATTAGATAGACATTGGTCTTTTTTACCTGCAGGTGCTGTAGTGCGAGCATCCATATTGGTCTTAGGAGACTACATCGAGCCTATCTACTATTTATTGCTATCCCCCTTGCTTCCATCTTGTGATAAAACCAGTGAACTTGAAGGGCTATCAATTGTCCAACAGGACTAGGTCTTCAGCTACATAAAACCCACTGTTATCGTATTTTAAAATTCTGTATATGCGGATTACAAGATTCTCATAATCACCACCATAGGAATTTCATTTTAAGGAGAGCAGGGCCTGTAAACCTACATCTCCATATTAACGGTAACAAAGCGACGATTTCTTACAGCTTGCAACAATGGTCAATATAGGTCTATGTGACTTGTGACAGCCAAGTTGGACTCGTCTATTTTAAACATATTCCGGCTAAGCGTAAAGGATCAGAAGAGGTCTGTCATTCCTTAATTACACGTCTTGTGACCTTCCTTCTTTGCAGTTTGATATGCCTTACTTGGGCATACACAGGGGCAGAGATTACATACTCCTCTTGCTCTTCTTGCTTTATTCCAAAGCTTCAATACCATCGTCGGGTCTTTGAGGCTTTGTCATTAAATTCCAGGCTTGGGAGGCGATTCTAAGGAGGCTTTTAGGTACTTCACTCAAAGCACAGGGTGTTGAGGTCGACTGAGATTTTATTTGCTGAAGGGGAAAAAAGACATCATGATATCTTCACTCCAGCCCGAATATAGCCACAAATACCAGAGTGTAATCAAGTAATTGTGAGAAACACACCTTGTAACCAACCACTAGTGACAGACCTTGAGGAGCCAACATGTTTACCCACCTTATGTATCCAGACCGATACAATATACACACATATGTACATGTTCAAACCATTGTAGGTAGACCAGCAGGCACAGGCACATACATACATACATACATACATACATACATACATACATACATCTACCTCAATGGCGGCTCTCGGGTATACTCTGGGAGATTAACTCCCATTCAAACCCGCGGCAGTACCTTGCCTTATAAATACAATGAGCAGAGTAAACAAACAACAACAATGACAGATGGTGCCGGTGGAGTAGAAGTTAACTCGTTTCCCTCCCATTCAAGTTTCTTGAAAAGGAAGAAAGGAAAGAACCCGGGTGCAAGTCCCGGCCGGCGCAATTTTTTGCATTCTTTTTTTTTTTTTTTGGCTTTTTCTAGACCTTTTGTTTTTGGACGCTTTTCTTTGACCTGTCTCCTTCTATTCCTTAATACCTTTGTGTTAAATCTAGCAGTCATTGCATCCTTTTGTTTTTCTAGTTTTTCTATTGACGTAAAGTGATGTGAAAAACAAAATTGAGGGTATATGCTGTTTGTTTACCTGGGACCGTGATAGAATAATGGTGAAAGCTTGCAATTCCACAGATGAATCACTATCATTATCCTCATCGAGTAGAAGAAAAGACGAAGATAATGAAGGCTACCCACCTTCAGAAGTGTCCCTTACACCTCAATATTTATATCCCTAGGCTTTCTTGTTTTTTCTTTTGATATTAAAGGGAAACAGCGAAAAGCAGTCTAAAGCATCACTATCCTGGCAGGAAATCGCGTTTCCAACTACACGTCGCTTTTTACCTCCATCTTCTCAAGTCTTTTGCGCCAACGTCTACACGTAGTAAGTCAACTCCGTCATGGCTTTCAAGTTTTTCTTTTTGCGCCTACTGTAGTAGAAACTAGAATAAATGTAGCACCGCACTGCATCAACCTAGGTTAGAGCGGCATTAATGCTTGACATATTTGATTAGTTGCACCTGTAGTCACAGCCCGTAAATAGGTATCTTTGGTAAACTGGTATTGTGTGCATTTCGAAAATGTATCTAGGAGGGAAAGGTATAGGTACAGTATAAACCAACAACAATCATTTACAAACTTACAAGTGAAAGACATCTACCTCCAGTTCCTAGAAGCACAAGACAACACATTTTCATATCATCAAAGAGAGGTCGAGTATGCATGTGGTTAAGGGGTACATACCTTAGTATCTACCTTATATGTACTTGTCGCTTTATCCTCAGTGAGGACGTGTAAGGTATGCAACCCTAATCTGTATAATCTAAGGGAAGCAAGGCCAGTCACCGAGGTACTCTAATAAGACCATACACATACTTATATGCATATAGTTGGATTTCATTCCTATCAGTTATAGGGGAGTGTTTTTATAATACTTACTGTTCCTGATAACAAAGTTAATATTAGACTACCTACTCCTACCAAGACACAGCTGCTGCTAAATAATTATTAAACAGTTAAAGATTCCTTTAGGTAGCTGTAAGTAAGCAGTACTATAAAGTTGGTACAAGAGGGTGTGCTGACTCTTTGTAGTAGAGAATTGACGTCTTGTAGAAGGACTGATTTGCTTACTTACGGCTTTAGCCTCTTTAGCTGTGCAAGAGAGCATAACGTGAATCATTTTGACTTGCCTCGGTCTCTGACTGGACTTTTGTACCCCTTTCCGTTCTTGCAGTGCCTGCCGGTACCATCAAATGGCATTGTTCTGCGGTAGCGTTTCCGGAAGTTCGGAACAGTGTTTGACTTGGAGGGACATGGATCTTGGTGTGGTCTTTTTGATTTGTCCGCTTGCCAATCTGGTGCAGGGGTGTACATGGCCCCCTTGGTGGATACTGATGTAGGAATTCAAGGCGGAGAGACTGCGAAGCAAGATGGGCATTGGTATATTATGCTTTGTTTGAGGGTCTCGATGTCTAGTTATATTCGGTCCTGATGTTGATGTTGATGCTGACCTTGACTTTTGTCGTCTGAGGGGTAGCCAGGTACTTTCTGGTTAGTAATACTGTTCTACCAGATGTGGTGGAAACAGCGCGCGTTGTTTTATCTAGCACAATAGGATCTGTATTATGTTGGAAATGGAAAACATGATGTTTATACCTGATGCCATAATAGAGATGAAAATATATTCAAAGAAGTACTCAACTTGTTGCATACAGCTTGTTATTGAGATTAAACTCAAGTTATATCAACGTTTTGTTACCCTCTGTATACTCTTCCTCAAGTTCTTAAAAGACAATATAGTATATTACTAATCTGCTCGTAAGTTTGAATTATGCTTTTGATTATTAGTACCTCAGTCGAGTATACTGTAAACTATGTAGTCAAGGCACCTTACCAAGGACTAGTATACACAATGAACCATGCTGCTGGGACGGTACTAGTTAATTCAATCTGGGTCTAATTTAGGTTCGAGATATTGGCAAATCGAGGGCTTCCCCTTTTAGTACTCCCTTCTACGAGTAGGTAGACTACGTGCGTAGATCTAGTTCACGTTATTTCGTACATGCGCCCTTCCAAGCGTGTCGGCATACCTGATACGGCAAGGGAAACAACGGACTAACCATAATCCGAGGAGGCCTCCCTCGATATTCGGGATCTGGTCCACCTCATCTTACCTTATGCCAAACATTGCAGTTAGTATTATCATAACGGCTTTCATGTAGGTAGCATATCTACTATATTCTCTGCATTCATAAACAGTTTTGATCTTTTCTCTATACTTTTTCTTCAGGTCACCGCCAAGTCCTACCCTCGCACGTCAGCATGTATATATGTACCCTTCTTCAAACTATGCAGCATAGCCACCCGGTAACTTATCGTCAGTTTCCCCAAGAAGCTTAAATCGATGGAAAGTTCAACGAGTGTCGACTAGGCTTCTTCCTGTGATTGTGCATTGCGTCTTTTATCACCCAGTTGTACGTGCGAAAATAATGTCCAACACTGTAATGAGAGTGAGAACAACCTCAGAGACAACAGTGCACCGTCCTGATTTCTGTATCTTGACCCGGGGGTTCCATCCCACACACCATTCTTCACAAATAGGGAGTCGGTCGGTGATGAAGACGAGGGGCAACACTGTGGCCATGGCGAGGAAACTCTCACAGACGACAGTGTGCCGTCCAGATTTTTTCAATGTTGACACGGATTCCATCTCATATCACCATTGTTTACACTACATAGGAGGTAGGTTAGGGATAGCAAGTAAGCAAGCTCCTTTGCCAAAATAAATAAATATAAAGCCGCTTGATTATAACCTCCTTCCTCCTCTTATGCGATTTCTTCCAGTTGCAGTTCTATTCATTTGATTCAAACACTATCTTAACTTCCTCTGGCTACGTATATTCCCGAGATAGAAATGGACGGCGACGATACCAGTACCATCGACAATGTCAAAAACACTGTTCGATGGGATGATGTGGAAGCAGGCTCCGGCTCACGCCCTGGACATGGCATTCGCCGTAAAGGTTCTAGGGGTTCCATGTCCATCCAAAGTGTTGCTTCACGAAGTCGTCAAGTAGACCCGGCCCTCGCTTTGCCAATCCAATACCGTACTCTGTAATCACTTCTCACTGCCCCCCCTTATTTGCTCCGTTATCAAGTCCTCATAACTAATAATGACATCAAAGTTCATATCAGATCTCCGAGTCTAAAGCTCAAGATTTCGACAAGTATATAAATGTCAAGGACGCGGCTACCAAAGGTGAAGACTTAAACATCCTTCCCTTTTCTCTGCAGATAAATATCTCTTCTTTTGTCTAACCCCCTGAATCCAGAATTTTCCGAACTCGAATGGCATACAATCTCCACTGACGAAGCCCTCCGTCGCCTCACCACGTCCGCAACCGAAGGTTTATCTGAGGAACAAATCGGCCGCAGAATTAAGGAATACGGGCGAAATGCCCCGTCGCCGCCCAAGTCCCGCGTGATACAGACATGGTTTGGGTATTTCTTCTATGGCTTCGGTCCCGTCCTCCTGGTCGGCGGTATTCTCGTACTCGTTTCTTAGAAACCACTTGGACAGCCGCCGGCCGTGGCTAATCTGGTATGTCATGATGTGACATGAGGATCTGACTTGGATATGTCTCGGTATAAATGTATTGACACGTTCTTTGTGTAATAGGCACTCGCTATTGTATTGTTCGCCGTATTTTTACTTCAGGCAGCATTCAACGGATTTCAAGACTGGAGCTCCTCGCGTGTGATGAGCTCCATCAAAAACATGTTGCCCGAAGACTGTCTCGCGATTCGGAATAACGCACAGGTGTCTATACCTGCGTCGGAGCTCGTGCCGGGAGACATCATCTACATCAAGGCCGGTAACAAGATCCCGGCCGATGTACGATTTATACGAGTGTCGAGTGATGCCAAGGTTGACAGGTCGATACTGACGGGAGAATCGGTCCCGCTTTCGGCTGCCAAGGACTCGACCGATGAGAATTATCTCGAGACGAAATGTATTGGCATGCAGGGGACGCATTGTGTTTCTGGTTCTTGCACTGGTCTCGTCGTGGTAGGTAAAACAAAGCAAATCCCGAGTAACAAGTCATACTACATAAGGTACTTATACTAACGCGAGGGGATTTCACATAGGCAACTGGCGACCGAACCGTATTTAATCGTATCGCCAATCTCACACAAGAGCCAAAGTCCAAGCTTTCGACGCTCGAAAGGGAAGTATTGAACTTTGTCATTGTGATATGCTCCATCATGTTTGTCGCCATACCGATTGTCCTGCTTGCCTGGGGACTCTGGCTCAGGAAAGACCATCCGGATTACATTAGCGTGCCGACCTTGATTGTCAGCATCGTCAGTGTTGCTATTGCCTTTATTCCTGAAGGCCTACCTATTGCGCTTACTGCCGGCTTGACGATTACGGCGAATCTGATGCGTAGGAATATGGTTTTGTGCAAGTCTTTGAAGACTGTTGAGACTCTGGGTGCGGTTTCGGTCATCTGTTCGGATAAAACGGGGACTTTGACTGAGGTAAGTACCTAGGTGTTGACGGCTTTAGCCCCTTAGTCGGCACTAACCTAGGAAGAAGCCGTGGTCCATACTTAGGTACCGAGAATAAAAGTTGGCTGACACGAGGCATAGAATCGTATGACCGTCACCGACTTCACTATTGGCACGCGTACGTTGGTTACCACGGCGTTGCTTCGCTTCCCGCTCCGGCGATATATTTTCTCTCTTTCTGTTGCTAACGCAGCTACCTCATCTATAGATTCTATCACGGCGGATAAGGCCAAGGCTCAAAACGAGCTTGACGATAGCGCCAACCCTAACCCTAACCCTGCCAATGATGGTATTGTGTTAACAGTGGTTGGTCAACTACGAGCGATTGCCTCTCTTTGCAACGCTGCCGAGTTCGATGCTGCCACGGCCGATAAACCAATCGAGGTAATTGCCTTCCTCGGAATGTATAATGGATGACAATGACTAACATTCGAGTCAAATTCTAACAGAAACGCCGTATCTTTGGTGATGCCACCGATCAGGCAATTCTTCGATTTTCGGAGCGTCTCGGCTCAGTCCGAGCTATGCGCGATAGTTGGAAGAAGACATACGAGCTTGCTTTCAATAGCAAGAACAAGTATATGATCAGAACCTTTACTCTTGCTAGTATAGACTGCTTGCGCGATACCTTGCCCGAGCGGGAAGCGTCTAGTTTTGGGAGCGGTGATATGTGAGTTTTCTTTTACAAAGTTCCCTATAGTCGGCCTGACCTCCTGTGCATACCTATAACGGATAGAGAGAGAGAGAGAGTGAGTGAGGACTGAACAAGTTACTACCAGCCTCTTGACCATCAAAGGTGCCCCCGACGTTCTCATGAACCGCTGTTCCCATCTCGCCAACGACGACGACGACGACAAGGCCAGGTTCGACAACTTGAAGAATTCATACAGCAGCCGAGGAAAGCGTTGCATTCTTCTAGCTCGAAAGGTGATTCGACAGTCCGACCTTCCCTTCGACCCCAGCACCAGCCAGTTCGAAGACGCTGTTCTCAACCACGCCCAGACGGACCTGACCTTGGTTGGGATCGTGGCGCATCATCGACCCTCTGCGGCCCGAGATTCCGGACGTGGTCCGCACCTTGCGCGGCGCCGGCATCAGGATCTTCATGGTCACGGGCGATTTTGCCTTGACGGCTTTGGCTATTGCTCGTGATGCCGGTATCGTCTTTAGCCCATCCTCGTTAGTCGATGACGTCTCTGCACTTGACCGAGAGAAGCTGTCGAAGAGCTCTCCTTCGACTTCGACCATCGTCATTAGTGGTCCGGAACTCCCCAGCCTTGGTGAAGGACAATGGAAGGCCCTGACGTTGTATGATGAGATTGTCTTCGCACGTACCACGCCGGAACAGAAGTTGAGAATCGTGAGGGAGTTTCAGCAGGATAACATTGTGGCGATGACGGGTGACGGGTGACGGGGTGAATGACGCGCCGTCCCTCAAAGCCGCAGATATCGGTATCGCACTTGGCTCCGGTTCGGACATGGCGATCGAGTACGTTATGACAATTACCTACACGTCTCTAAGTCTTCCCTGGCTTTACATATTTTAATCTGATATATCGCTCTGACTCTTTGATTCACTTCTCTAATAGGGCGTCCGATATGGTCCTACTCGACTCATTTTCGTCCATCGTCGAGGCCGTCCAATACGGTCGCGTGGTCTTTGATAATATGAAAAAGGTCATTTGTTACCTTTTACCCGCCGGTAGTTTCTCAGAGTTCTGGCCGGTGATTACGAGTGTCCTCTTCGGACTGCCTCAGATCCTTTCCTCGTTCCTCATGATCATCATTTGGTGAGTAGTTAAACTTGCATGATGTCCGTGATCTAGTACCTATTGATGACTTATGGCTAATCCCACACATACCTAATAGCTGTCTCACCGACTGTGCTGCCGCTACCGTCATGTCGTATGAAAAGCCCGAGACGGATATCCTCCTTCGCAGACCTCGAAACCCCAAGAAAGATGGACTAGTCAACTGGCAGCTCTTGCTCCATGCCTATGGATCGGTCGGTATACTCCAGACTGTGGCGTCTTTCTTTGCCTCATTCTGGTATCTGCAGCGGAATGGAATCCCATTCGTCTCGTCCAGCTGTGGTTTGCCTTTGGCAAGATACCGGACGAGGTGGAGAAGGATTATTATGTTGAGAAGCTGAATATTGCTTCTTCCATCTACTTTGTGGACCTAGTCGTCATGTAAGCAAGCCATCACTAGCCCCCTATCTTGACTAGAAACTAATGGTTGACATGCTGGATTATTATATTAGGCAATGGTTCAACTTATTCGCGGTTCGTACGAGGCGTTTGAGCATTTTCCAACACCCGCCCGCATTCAACAAGGCGACACGAAACCTCTACATCTATCCAGCCATCCTATTCGCCCTGTTCATGGCCATTCTCTGGCTCTACATTCCCCAGCTTCACCCTATTCTGGGAACGTTGCCGATCAGCACTTCACATGGACGACGACAGCATAGTAACCATCAAATGTCAACCTCGATAGTAGCAGCCCTGCCTAAATGGCCATGCTGAGTACTCGTAGCACGGCGATAAACGTCAGGCGTTGTCGATAATTTAACCATTTTCGGACTCTATCAGATTCATTCCTGGTTGTATATACCGACAAACAACCGTCCTACCTGAGCGTGTTATTGTTAGCTTCCGAGAAACACTATGCAGGAATAGGAGTTGCCTTACAACTCTCGAAATCGGGATACCAGGCTCTCCACACAATGTCCATCTTTACATCCTTCGCAGAACTCTCTCTCATGCGCAGGACCCTGCTTCTTCGTGTAAGGAGGCGGCTCGAGGGGGATGCCACTCCACTTCTTCAGCCGGTATGCCACCCTCTCGGCATACGAATCGTCCAGGACCGGCCTGGCCAAGAAGTTGCATTTCAGGCAATGCTGATGATAGACTCGAGCATTGTATCTCTTGCCTTCATACATGCGAATGGTAATCGCTACCCGCTTGCTACTCCAGCAGACTGTCTGGCAGCCCCGATCATCACACCGAAACAATCCCGTAATGTTCGTATCGTAGGCTTTGATGCAAGAAACTTGGTCATCTTCGTCATGAAATTGGAATTGGAGGTCGTCTTGCCAGAGCGACTCGGACACTTCGACATGTTTCAAAGGCCACAGAGACCATTTTGAATTCGTCTTTTTCCCCTTCCTCGCCATGGAGATGGAGATTTCACTGCCGGGGAAGTTGAGAGAATCAAGTGCTAAGATGCTGATCGGCTAGGAGGAAGTGAGTGAGATGTAATGGTCAGGAAGTCGAATTGATACCGAGACAAAAGAAAAGAAAAGGGGGACGGAGCAAGGTACCGGTGTACGGTGGTGAGCACGAGCGGCGAAATTAACCCTTCTGACATCAAGTATCGTTTGCAACGCTCGACAAACGGGTCGAACGAGTTGACGGATTTCCATACGCGGTATTCTCTCCATCGTTTGCAACGTCACCTCATCCCGGCTCGGAAGTTGTTACTACACCGAGCAAACAGAGGTCGAAACGGATCATCCTCTGCGCGCTGCCTAATTATGTTAGTTGACTCCCGGCGAACGCGCGCGTCTTCATTTTCCATGTTCCACCGCCCTCCGCTGGGCTGTTTGTTGTGTTCAGCTCTCGTTTGCCTGTCTCTCCTCGGGTCTTGCTTAAGCTTAATTACCTGATGATTAGCTCGCTCCTAGAACAATCTGAGTGTTTTTTTTTTTTTTTTTTCAAGTAGAGACGGTGTCTACACTTTTTATACGCTTCCGCTTCGGTTGATATGCTAGATGCTGTGTGACAAGAGCGACTGGAAATAAACCTGCGTGACGTACTGTATGGCAGTGAGTGAAAGGCGGTTACAAACAGATACCAAATACAGAGTTGCCAGAGGCCCGCCCAAGTCAACCTAGTTCTATCTACGACGGTACATTACCTAAGATAGACGTTAAAATTCTACTACTACTACGACGGTACATTTCTCGAATCCCTACCAGGGAGCAAAACGCGTCCTACCAAGCTCTCGAGGACGACCGTGCTCACTTGTGTGTACTCGTAGAGCCAAATACATGGCATAGTATAAGATCATGTGGTCACTAAAATAGGTAGCTATGCCAAAGCGATTATATTTCGTCTAACTACAAGAACTATGCTCCTATCTAATTACTTTAATATCAGGTATTTGGGTAAATACCTTATGGGCGTCCAACTTTCACATGTCTGTTACCTGCGTGCCTGGTTGAGAAGACGTAAGGAGCTCACTTCATCATTATCCAGCACTTGTTAAACTGGAAGAGAAGGACGATGGGATACGTATAATCTACGGTTTTAAAATAAGTTGATGTACGTTGCAGTAAAAGTCTACGCCATATATGCAGGGTGATCTGGGACTTCTTGTCTAATAAGCTGTTCCTCTCTCCTCTATTCTTTGTTGCTTTCGGGGACGTTGCCCCTGCACTTGGCTCTATCTTGTCGAATATCTTGGTTGCCATTTTGTATAGGTATCCTATTCCAGAGTGTAGAGAAGCCCCAAGGTCGGTTGCTGGCATGCTGACGAGTACACTCTCAAAATCTGAGATGACATGCATAACTTGTACTTGTAAGGGAAAAGGAGGTAATCTAAGCCGTGTACAGATGAAATATACACTGTAGAGGCTGGAGCGGGTCAGAACTCTATCGTTCCCAGACTCTACTGTATGGACCTAGATCAGATAAGTCGATCTAAGCTTGAACGGGATTATTATTGCCAGTACCATTTCCTTTTTGGTTTTGCCAGGATAGAATTGGGTAAGTGGGGACCAGCCATTAGTGGCTTTTTACATACCCACGAGCAGACCACAAGATAGGGTTAGTAGAACAGGGGTTTTAAGGGGAATGATTTGTTTTACCTACTACGTATATAATTTAATTACGTGCATGCGCACCTCGTGTGCTGGTAGATGGTACAAAAAACTTACGACAACTTCATGTGATGTGCATGATGTAGGGCTCATGTACATGCACGTAACTCATGAAAAAGCAATGAGATGTAATGCTGCTTAATAGAGGCTACACCTGAGGACTAGACAACCCTACTTAGTCATGAACATGTTACAGTCTCTTACCTGCTGGGTAATGTAGCAATGGGCCAACGGTCAATAGCTCAGGGGGATGCTTTTATTGGAACAACAAGATGTATACGTGTAGGTATTATACTGACACACCTATCAACACGTACAAGCATGGTTATTGGGTGGATTCGGTATTTCCGAGAATATAAGATGTAGATAGTGTGGTTGGAGTTCAACTAGTTGATCACCACCTAAACCAAACTTGGAGTATTGAACCTGAATTGAGTAGACAGTTCCTGATGAGGTTCAGCTACGTAATTGCACAGCTGTAGGGTAATAGACTCATTATTTACATATGTTTTACGATTTACGTTGTACGAGCCTTGCAAGAAGAGTGCAGTTGTTTCTGCAGAAATGCAAATCTTGGAAAACAGGTTTCACGAGTACTTCTACATTAGGAGGGAGAACAGGGTACCAAGTCCGCCAGCAGCAATACCTAGGTAAGTTCCGTGTAAGCGGAATGATCTCATTGTACGTACGTAGGCCTTCGGGATATCGGGTACATATTATATCACAGCAAATACATATTATGTAAGTTCTCTAGATTGTAATTTATATACATACGTGTAGACTGGTTTGGACCTATCCTCTTTATCGAGAAATACCCACTTGGTTTTTGGAAACATCTACAAGAGGAAAATACTAGTTTCCCAACAAACCGTCTCTTTACAACTTTGTAACCATCCAGACAGATCATCTTCCAAATCACACCATTCCCATCTTTCAAATCTCATACTCACCGATCAAACCATGGAGTTAAGTTCACAAAGTACGTAAAATCTCAAAAAGCCAAACATCTAGGAAAAAACACTAACAGGATTATCATAGCAACGGTCACGTCCCCATGGTCACCCCTGAAGTCGACCCTAAGACCTCTACTTGAATCTATATATCCCCATCAACGGCGTCTTCTCACGTCGACACCCATAATATCTTCACCCACAAAACCAGAACCAGCCATATCTCCTCGTCCAGTCATAGAAGACGCAGCGGAACAACAACACCCAACATATAAAACCGCCCAAGAAGCAACCCGAGAAAGATGGGCCGGAAAACCCAGCCCCCAAGGCAACAGCAGCAGCAGCAGCAGCCAAACAAAATGGACGGAACAAAAAGAGAAAATCATCCGCAGTCCATATGACTACGTCGCCGCCGAACCGGGCAAGGAATTCCGCACCTTGCTCCTCCAAGCATTCAACGTCTGGCTCGAGATCCCGCAGGAAAGCCTGGATATAATCGCCGACGTGATCCGCATGTTACACACCGCCTCGTTGCTCATAGACGATATCCAAGATAACTCTTCCCTGCGCCGCGGCCGTCCGGTGGCGCATAACATCTACGGCGTGGCGCAGACGATCAACGCGGGGAATTACGTGTATTTCCTCGCATTGCGGGAATTGCAGAAATTACCGAGGAACACGGCCAAGGCGACGGAGATCTACACGACGGAAATGCTCTACCTGCATCGCGGACAGGGCATGGAGCTCTACTGGCGCGATACGCTGACATGTCCCACCGAAGCGGATTACCTGGAGATGGTATCGAATAAGACCGGGGGATTGTTCCGACTAGCGGTCCGATTGATGCAGTCGCAATCCGATACGCAGTTCGATTGTGTGCCGCTCGCGGAACTACTGGGTCGGGCGTTTCAGATTGCGGATGATTATAAGAATCTGGCGAATGCGGATTACGAGGTGCAGAAAGGGTTATGTGATGATTTGACGGAGGGGAAGTTCTCGTTCCCCATCATTCATTGTGTTAGGGCGGAGCCGGATGATCATGAGTTGTTGCATATTCTTGCGCAGAGGACGACGGATGCGGATACGAAGAGGTATGCGGTTAGACGGATGGAGAGGACGGGGAGTTTGGAGTATACTAAAGAGTTGGTGGGGTCGCTGCTGGCGAGGACGAGGGAGGAGGCGGAGGGGATTCAGCCTGGTTCTGGGAAGGGGAGGGGGATCCTTGCGTTGTTGGGTAAGTTGGAGTTGAAGTAGGGTGTTTTTTTCGTTTTTGGTAAGGTTGGGGTTTTTTTTGTTTTGCCGGATTCAGTACTTTAGATGAAGGTTTTTTCTTTTGGGACGGTTTGTGAATGTGTAAGGGGTAAATCTAGGGGGGGGGGATTTGAATAGCGCTTTTGTCTATTTGGAATGGTGTGGGTGTTGCTGGTTGGCTGGGCTGGCTGGCTACATTGATTAGATAGATAATTGCAAGTCACATGTAAAATAGAATGCATTTTTTATGTTTACAACGGTCTGAATTCTGGTTGTCCTCGAATGTTTTGGAATCTATCTAGTCACATGTCCCCATCATCCTTTTCCAACATGTACTATAAAATGTTGATGCAAACGGTACGGGAGTTGGCTGCATGAATGTCTCCGCAACACATACAACATATAGACATGCAGATTGACAAGTCAACTTCATAAGGCAGACAACCCTAAGGTTACATCGCGGCTCCTTCTGCGATGTAACTGCCCCTCCCCATCTCAATAGTGACGTCGATCCCTCAAACTATTGAATCTTTCTTAATTGGTTCACTCGTCCCTTTTAGGTAATCAGCTAACTCAACCACAACTTGACATCTGTCGGGCTTGAACGTCGGTGGTCCGATGATGATTGTTATCTGGTCACCTCCACATGCCGTTTTCCCAGTTTTTGAATGGGCGAAAAAGCATGTAAAGGTAACACCGTTGGCCCGGTTTCTTTACGATATTGAAACAAACTTTTGCTAGGAGAAGGATATGCGTGTACGTGTACGTGTATGTATTTGTCACATGGCATATTTATTAAGCCCCCTCCTCGTCCTCGCAATGATTTACGTACGATTAGCAATACATATGTTGCCCATGCGATAAGAACTCTAATAAATCCCGAACTTCGGGTACAGTCACGCAGGTATGATGATGATCTTCATCATGGATGCCCTCAAAGAAAAGTACGTTGCTGAATCAACTGCTTATGGACTAGCATATTACGTTAGTCTACCTTGAGATATTTCATGGCAATTGCCTGGTTCAGATCAGGGGTACTTCGTTGTTAGCGTCGGAGACTAACTTGAAACAAGGGTCTTTAATCAACCCTGACACGTCATGCTTATTAAGGTATTGGACTACCTACGGAGATGCTAACCCTGAAGGTTGGAAAAAGAAAAACCTATAACTATAAGCGGATGTTTATATTTGGATTTACATGTGCGTTCGGGTATAAGCTTTGAGGGATTCAAGCAGGCACTCGGCATTAGATGTTGACGCGTACGACAGGTCTGTAATTATGCATTGAATTAAATGTATTTTATTTACAAGCAGAAAATACCAGATAAATTAAACAAAGAACCTCGTATGATTCGCCAACTTATGCTACCTAACCCAAGAAAGCCCCCTTCCTTAACTCCCTATCTATCCCCTGGGAGAAAAAACAAGCGTCTGTCTAGGATCCGGTCTAACAAGCCCCCCCTTGACCAAATTCCCCGGCCGATCCGTCTGACCCTCAGGGAAAGAAACATCATAATTCAACAAAATATCCGCCAAGACGACTTTAATATTCGAAGCGGCAAAGAATCTTCCCGGGCAAGCCGTCTTTCCTTGCCCAAAGGCGAGACTTTCCGGTCCCGTCGTGGCGAATTGGTGACGGTTCGCTTCCGTCTTGGCTGACATCCTCTTTTCGAAGAACCGTAACCCGTCAAAGGTTTCTGGGTTCGAGTAGATGTCTGGGTCGGTTGCTACCGCGTGGCTGGGCATGGTGATGTATGTGCCCGCCGGAAGGACCGTGCCGTCTTGGAAGCGGAGGGGTTTGGATAGTTTGCGGTTGAATGTCACTGTTTGTATGTAATTAGCTCTTTTCCACTTCATGGCCGATGGACAGGTGGATGGATAAAAAAGGGGGGTGGGGGAAAGACTTACTCAAAACTGCCTGGTTCATCCGCTGCGACTCTTTCATAAAACTATCGAGTTTCTTCATCTTGGCAATAGCCGCCAACGTCCATCCCGACTCGTCCACAGCCTGCCTGACGTCTTGGCGAAGTGATTCGACGTACTCGGGATTAGCACACAAGTCGAACAAGACATGGATTATTGTCGCTGAGCTCGTATGCACAGATGCCAAAGCCATGAATAACATGTTATGTGCAAGAACATCGGGGTTTCTGTCTTTGCCTCGCGATGAATCCGCTAACCATTGGATCAGGTCGACGGGCTTTTTGTCCCCGGGTCTCAGGGCTAATCGCTCGGCAAATATGTGACTGAATGTTTTCTTGGCAATGGAGAGATGGTGGTCGAGTATTTTAGAACCTTTGTTGAAGCGATAGAGAAGCGGACGGAGAAAAGCCGGGTATGGGCGGAGTTTGACGGCTACGCTGACTACGTCCATGGAATAGTCGGCTGCTGATTTGAGCCATTCTTCGTTTCGGCTTATGGCTGTGCCGCCGAACATTCGGGAGGCGTTCTTGGTGATGATGTTGACCATGGTGTCGTAGGCTCGTAGCTCGACTTTGTGGGGGATGAGGTTTGTGAGGGTGTGGGTTGCTTCATCGTGGAGTGGTTCGATTAGTTGGTCTGTTGGGCATGTTAGTAGTTGTTTGTTTGTTTGTTAGGGTGGTGATGATTATATCATACGTAGATTTCTTGTTAGTTGGTCTTTGCAGACGTCGATGTGTAATGGACTTCTAAAGACGACGTCGAGGTTCGTCTGGCCGCTGAGAAGTCTCTTTAATTCATGTTAGCAAAACAAGTTGAATACCATGGGGACACGTGCTGGACGTACTTCTCTAAGACCCTCGACCATATCGAGGGTCCCTTCTGGTACACTGGTGTTGATTTCTTCAATGTACTTTGGGCTCAACACGACTCTTTCCACATTCAACGTTTGCACCAAGAACATGCCGTTCTTGTTCTATCACACAAAAGTTACCTTAGTAAACATCATCCGCCATACATGGAGTTGAATTTGCTTACCTGGCGATATCCTTCGTTGATGATATTCATGCCATTTTTGGCAAAATCTCTCTTGACATCGTTTATGCCGTATCCAAACCATCCCGGCGCTTTACCAGCTCGCGGGAGGAAACTTAGATCAGGAGATGAGATATACCGATAATACACCCATAAGAGGACTATCGCTGCTATTCCAATCGCATACATAACTCGGGCAGCGTCTTCGCGCTCAAGAAATGCTTGTATTATCGTCATTTTCGGGTTTGATGTTGGGATGAAACCCCGTCGAATTCTTCACATCCCTTCCTTTCCTTCTTGCATCGTTAGCATTGTATCTAACATTACATACCCATATCCCCCCCCTACGTACACTTACATAATATGATGCAAATATACGAGATTACATATCGAATACTTATCTTGCTAACCCAGCAATTTAACTTCAGCTGGAACCAATTCTATATACTATTCAAAAATCGAAACCCGATATTGGCTGAGGTCGGGTTAGCTTGGTTGGACGGTTCCACAATCCGGCGATCATTAAATGGGGGCTCCGGTACGGCGATCCCACTTCGGGCGATCCGACGTAACGTTTGTAAAATTATGAGTATCGTTTGAGAACGGCCGCACCTATTAAGTAACAAGTTTATTAAACTACGTGTAATGATAGCAATTATGGAGTATGCTTCCAGCAGTAAGTTGGTAGGTACTGTGTACATTTCTTTGACCCCCCTTGCAATGCTTAGACTTATTCCGGATATGCAGCCGGGATTGCTACCTACTTGTTTGGGAATAGATGTATACCTTATGGAGACTCACCGGGACCCTAGCTGTAAAAGGAGGAAATGCATCATTACATCAAACCTCCGTGAACAAATCGTACATGGCAGGAAACATCATCTTTTACCACCACAATCTAAATCGTCTCTCTTTCTCTATGCACCTTACAGATTGAATCCGAAACACTAGCTACTCACAAGATGTTGGATATCAAATACCTCGCCAAGGAAGCCAAATCCTTGATGCGAACAGCATTAGAAAACTACACGGAAGAATATGGCCTGGGAGCAATGAGCGTCGCCGCCTACGACACGGCATGGGTATCGATGGTGACGAAAGTCATAGACGGGGAGAAACAATGGTTATTCCCCGAATCGTTTCAATATCTCTTATCCACACAATCCGACAAGACCGGGTCTTGGGAAAACGGGTCAGATTCTGCACAGATTGACGGGATCTTGAACACGGCCGGTCCATTACTCGCTCTCAAGCGTCATCTAGCTGAACCGTTACAACTTGCGCATGCCCACCCGCATGATTTAGCAGAGAGAGTCGAAAGAGCGACGGTTTCTCTGAGAAGACAGTTGGCTGTTTGGGATGTTTCCACGACGGAACATGTCGGGTTTGAAATCATCGTGCCGGCTATTCTCGAACTGTTGGAAAAAGAAGATCCCTCGCTGGTGTTTGAGTTTGGGTCCAAGAAGTTGTTGATGAAGATCCATGATAAGAAAATGGCGCGTTTTCGACCAGAGTTTCTGTATGGGCCGCGCAGATTCACGGCTTTGCATTCATTGGAATCGTTTATTGGAAAGTTGGACTTTGATAAAGTCAGGCATCACAAGGTGAATGGGTCGATGCTCGGTTCGCCTTCTTCGACGGCTGCGTACTTGATGCATTCTTCCGAGTGGGATGAAGAGTCGGAGGATTATCTCAGACATGTTATAAGGAATGCTGCTGGGCGTGGAAGTGGTGCTGTTCCGAGCGCTTTTCCTTCGACGCATTTTGAAATCACATGGGTATGATATTATCTGACGGGTATCCCTTGGTTAAAGGTTGCTGACTTGCCTGTCAGATATTATCCACATTGCTCAGAGCAGGCTTTACCAAAGATGACTTGGAGAGCCCCGAACTGACAAAGATGGTGGACATCTTGAGCCGCTCATTCGAGACTGAGAAAGGCGTGCTTGGATTCGGTATGTCTATTAACCGATGTTGGAACGATAGGAACCCATAGCTGATATTCATGTTAGCCCCTTTCTTTGAGGCAGACGTCGACGACACTGCCAAGACCATCTCTACCTTGAACATGCTCGGACGGCCAGTCAGTCCCAAGAGCTTGGTCAAATTGTTCGAGGCAGACACACATTTCCGGACATATGCGGGAGAGAGAGATCCCAGTGCAACAGCCAACTGCAATGCGCTTCTCGCTCTTTTACAACAACCCGACGTGTCAGCCTACTCTGGCCAGATTTTGAAAGTCACCAAGTTCCTTGTCGACTTTTGGTGGACGAGTGATGGCGAAATCATGGATAAATGGGTACGTCATACCCGTCCCCTATCTTTACCCAACTACCGAAACTAACAAATTCTTCAGAATACATGCTACCTCTACCCCTCGGTCCTCCTAGTAGAGGCATTAACAGACATCCTGCACTTAATAGAACAAGACAAACTCCCCGGCGTCTTCGACTCGGAACTACAATCCCGACTAGCCGTAGCTTTATTCCAAGCATGTCTGCGTCCCCTCCTCGACCAATCCCCCGACGGGTCCTGGAACCAATCAATAGAAGAAACCGCATACGGCATCCTAATCCTCAGCGAAGCCCGTCGGGTCTGCTTCTTCAACGACCTCCGCCAACCTCTCGACAACGCCATCAAGCGCGGCGTGACATATATCCAGTCCATCCACGACCGTCCACCCAGTTACATCTGGATCGAGAAGGTCAGCTACGCATCTCCCCTCTTGACGGATTCCTATCTCCTCGCCGCACTCAAAGCAGCCTCCTCTTCTTCTTCTAGCAGCACGGAATCCACGATAGGCTCTAGTCTTTGGAACAAGAAAAACATCTCCACAAACCGTCTGGACAAATACGTCAAGCTATTCTCGCAAGCCGAGCTCTTCGCAGGACATCCGGAGTGGGAACTCCGCGGTTCCATGATCGAAGCAACGCTCCTGAAACCTTTGCTGGTTAAGCGCAGATTGGAAGTCTTTCAACGCAAGGGCATGCAGGAAGATAAATATTTCGACTTGATCCCCTTCTTCTGGACAGGTCCGAATAATCGCGCGCGCACATTCACCTCTGCTTCCTTCTTGTACCAAGTTTCTCTCTTGTCCATGTTGACTTATCAAGTCGATGAGTTCATGGAAGCTGTCGCTGCGCCGGCGTATAAAGACCGATTAGATGAATTGCGGAAAGTTGTTTACGAGATTCTACCAGAGGAAGAAGACGAAGAACGCCCCGACACGGGCACTGGCACTTCAACGAATAAACAGACCGGGTCCGCAAAACCCCGTCCAAGCGGTTTCCTATATGGCTTCCTAAGCAACTTCATCAGCACCAGCCCCGACACCAACACCAACACCAACACCACATTGACCGAAGACCCCGAGATAATAACCGCCCCCGCCGAAACCGAAGTCCGCCAAACATTAACAAACTTCAAAAAATACTGTCTCGAACACGTCCTCGTCCAAAAAGCAAGCAAGGCGGACAGAAACACTCTCCGTCGCGAACTCCGCACATACCTCTTAGCACAAGTTCAACAAGAATCCGACAGCGCCGCTCTCCGCTCCGGTAATTCCAATTCCAGTCCCAAAAACAAATCCTTCTTCCACTGGGCGCGCAGCACGGGCGCGGATAACGTCTCGGGGACATTTGCGTGGTCGTTCATAGCCTGTTTACTGAGCGCCACACTTACCGAAGGGGGAGAAGTCTTCCCTACAGCTGCAGAAAAGTATGTAGCGGCTGATGTGGCGAGACATTTGTCGACCATGGCGAGGATATATAATGATCTGGGATCGATCAGGAGGGATGAGGAAGAGGGGGCGTTGAATTCGGTGGATTTTGAAGAGTTCAAGGTTCATGAGGATGTGGAGGGGAAGAAGAGGGCGTTGCATGATATTGGGGAATATGAACACGCTTGTCTCTTGCTTGCGTTTAAGAGGTTGGAGGGGTTGGGGAGAGGGGATGATGTTGCTGCTAAGAGGTTGAGGACGAGGAGGTTGGGGATTTGGAGGATGTTTTTGGATCAGGTGGTTCTGTTTGATCAGATCTATGTTATTAAGGATCTTTCGAGTCATCATGTTGTTCAGGGGAAGAGCGGATAAGGGGTGTTGTTGTTTGATACTTGGGTTTCTCCGGAGTCCGGGGTTTTGGGGGGGGGGGGGGGGGGTATTTTTTGTGTTTAGCGGTTACGGTCAAGGTTTTTTTTTAAAATAAAAATATTAAAAATAATAATAATTACC
>MU401473.1:217688-304650 GCA_022579005.1 Poronia punctata
GTTGCTGTTTTGCGCCTTCTTTTGTTTTGTGTTTTGCTGGCTGGGTGGGGGGGGGGTGGGGGGGGGGGGGGGGGGGGCCCCCCCCCCCCCCCCAATTTTGTCTTGTTAGCGGTTACGGTCTAGGTTTTGATTTCTATTCAAACTAGTAATAATAATAATAATTCACTTTATATCATCCACGCACACCATGTGACATACATAAACAGTGTCGACAAGTCTTAAGCCGTGGCTCAATTCCCGTTCATGTCCGGCACCATCAAGACAATGATGGCACAGTATTATATACACTGTATGCGGTGGATATACATACTGTACATTGTGACAAGAAACAAGGAGCTATCAACAGATCTTAGCTGTGGGAAGGTGATTGTAATACCTTCACTTTAAGCTCACTGACATGGTGTGAAAGTTACACCAAAGTAACGTGAGTTTGTTTAGTATTCAAGAAGTAAGCAAAGAGCCGGGTGAGCATTGGTGACGGTGACGTTGGTGACAAATCCCGAATATCCTATTCCTCACCACCGGCTAAACGGCGACACTGACACATCCCCCGCAAAGTGTATCATATAATCGATCCACGCTGCTTGGAATTAAGTCGGAGACGTTCGTTTCAGATACCCCAGGAAGAATTACCTACATATCTTGGGCAATCCGCCACATCACCAAGATTAATATTTGCCCATTTCCTTACAGGCATATCACTTACAAGTTACAACACGAACAAATCATGGACAAAATATCTACCCTCCCCCGCGCCTTCGACACCACCGTCCTCCTCTTTACATTCGAAGCATACTCCCGCCTCCTCCTAGCCAACTCCTCCGGAATCCGCTCCGTAACCCGCGAAACACATAAATACGGCCCCTCTCCCCGACATTTTCTAGATATATACTTCCCAGACACCCCATCACCACCCGGCGAGAAGAAAACAGTGCTCATATTCTTCCACGGAGGCGGATTCTTCGCCGGATCCCGGGTAAATGAGGAATACGCAGGGGGCTTGATATTCGGGAATATAGGCCGGTACTTTACTTGGAAACTCAACATGACTGTTATCGTGCCCGATTACAGGCTTCTGGAACATGGGGCAATGTATCCTTCCGGAGGGGAAGATGTCGCGTTTGTGGTAAAGTGGGTTAGGGAGAAACTTGGGTTGTTGAAAGAGGGGTATGGGAAGGATGGTGTTGATATTGTGTTGTTGGGGAATTCGGCGGGGGGTGTGCATGTTGCTGCGTTTCTTTTTGATCCGGTGTTTGAGGAGGTGAGGAGGGATGTGGATGTCGGGTTGAGAGGTGTTATTTTTCTTGGGACGCCGTTTCATTGGGGTGGGAAAGAGCAGTATGATGAGAATGTTGAGAGGTATCTTGGGAAAGGGAAAGTTGGGGAGAATGCACCTATTGGGATACTTGAAGATGTTATTCGACGGACTGGTTCTGCGCCATCGTTAAAAGAGTGCAAAGTGTTGATCATGTTGAGTGAGTTTGATCCTGAGGTTTTGTTTGAGTCGGCGAGGGATTTGGAGAATGTTTGGAAGGGTCAAGAGATCGAGACGCAGGTTCTTGAGGGTCATAATCATTTTAGTCCGCAACTTGGTCTGGGGACGGGGATTGAGAGGGAAGAGGCTTGGGGAGTGAGGGTTGCTGAGTTTATTTCTTCTTGTGTGGATGGTTGAGTTTGAGATGTAGGTATCGTAGGGAGGATGAGGGACGCAGAGTTTAGAGCTGGGGAGTAATGCAGTCACTTGAAGCTTGGAAACATTATTAGAGTTAGTGTAGCCGTACCTAGGACGGAGGTGCTGCTTTATCTGATGTTCGGTAGATAGATAGATCTACCCCTCTCCATCTCCAATGTCACATTCGGAATTCCACATCTATATTCGGAGTACTATACTCGGACGAATGATCACCTGCTTCACCAACCTAAAGACCTCAAACGTGATAGTGATAACCTGCTCCTCTCAACGCCGATGAAAGAGTATTCCAATCACCCTGAACAATATTTCCTACTCACCCCAAAATGAAATACATCTACTACATCCTCTCCCTAACCCCCTTTATAACCCCCACACACTCCCTCCTCAAAGAAGTAATCCAAGCCTCAACACCCCCGCGCATAGACCTACAAACCCCAAAATGCCATCAAACCCTCTTCACTCATTCCTTCAGCAACAGCTACGGCTCCCCCTACATCGGCATCTACACCCCACCCCCTCCTGAGAAGTGCACGTACGACACCACAATCTTCAACCTAAGCATCGTAAGCCAAGGGCGTCAATACGACAGACTCGCAACATTATGGCTAGACGATGTAGAGATATGGCGGACATCAACAGCCATGCCTACACAGGAGGGTATAACCTGGTCTTTTCAAAAAGACGTGACGATTTGGGATGTGCTCTTGCGTGACCAGAAAAAGAAAAGAAAAATCATTTTTGAGCTGAATAATGTCGTCGATGGAGATCGATACACGGGGATATTCAACGTCACGCTCGAGGCGTTGTATTTTTCCGACGGGTATGGCGGGCTGACGCCCGCGGATATGATATACCCTCTATCAACACAGTCGGCATCTTCAAACAAGACCTCCTTATTTTCACTTCCGGGGGATGACGCGGCGGTGGATATAGTCTTGCCGAGAAATGCAAAGACGGCGGTTGTATCCGTCATGGCGTCGGGAAATGCAGAGGAGGAGTTCTGGTTCACGAACGTGCCGACCGGGTATATTGGTACATTCCCCGGGAACGAAGGGTGGTTGTACGGGTATAGTCCTTTCCGCGAGGTGCAATTACGGATAGATGGGGAGTTGGCCGGCGTTTCTTGGCCTTTTCCTATCTTGTTCACGGGAGGTGTTGATCCCGGGGCTTGGAGGCCGGTTGTGGGCATTGATGCGTTCGAGTTGCCTTCTTTCGAGATTGATGTTACGCCTTGGCTTGGGATCTTGACGGATGGGGAAGCGCATCGGTTTGAGCTTGGGGTTGTTGGTTATGATGGTTTGGCGGATGATGGGATTGGTACTGTTGGGGAGAATTGGTGGGTTTCTGGTTCGGTGTTTGTCTGGGTGGATGGTGAGAGCGAACAGACGACGGCGAAGGGTCTCGAGATTGACGCGCCGTCGCCTTTGTTTCATTTTCAGCCAACGCTGGGGACATTCACGACGGATAATGGGTCTGTAACGAATACGTCCTTTTATTTCTCACTAAATGCGACTCGAAGCCTCAAGATATCCTCGATTATCACGACTGGAGGAAAGGACAGGCAAGTGGCGTGGGAACAAGACGTTTTCTACTCCAACATTCAAAACATGACGGATTATGCCTTTAACCAGTCTCTCGCCATGGTCTCCTCTGGCAGTTACTCTAGCTCGGCATCGAATATTGTGTCGACATACACATACCCGATGAATCTATTTAGTGCATACAAAGTGCAGTCGGAAGGCGCAACGAGCAATCCTGGATCCGTACTCTGTCTTGTGGACAAGAGTAAGCTCACAGATGGTATCGCGCTACTGCCATACCTAACCGGGATATCGACTGGACGGGGAACTCTCAGTACAAGACAGAACGTCACTTCGGACTATCACTGGAATAGGACCATAGTCCAAGGTACTCCGGGCTTGGACAAGATGGATGGCGAGATGTGGTTCTCTTCTTCCAACTCCCCGGGAAGTAAAGCAGGCGTGACTAAATATCATCACTACGCCAAGGACAAAGATGATGTTCTGATAGTAGACCGGGAGGGATGGAGCACGATCCGGGTGCCACCTACAGAACCATTGCCTATTGTTGAAGGGGAACCCAAGGTGTAGTGGCTTCTGTATACATCCAACTTCATATCCAGAAGTGACTGGTATAACGTATTAAAAGTTCGTAGGATATGATCGAAGTGGCGAACCTGGGATATGGGGATCTGAGTGCAAGCTTGCTGTGCTGGTTGATGTTGCCTTCGTGGACCGGAACCATTCATATAGGGGCACATCATTTAACGTGATTCTCAAAAGGTATCATCCTTGGACTAGAATCTGCGATTCAACGCAGTTCAGTCGCCATTCTTCTCTCTCACAAGTTCCCAACATTTCCGCATCCCTGTACCCATTGACTCGTCCTCAACCTTGCCACTCCACCGACGCGTTGCATCCAATACGACGTGAAGTTCGTCTTCCGAGCGATTAGTCTCAAATAGAAATACGTGCATCGTCAGTTTGAGGTGCGAGAAAAGCCAAGGAACGCTTCCCAACTTGCCAACAGGTCGCAATTCCGCAGAGTAAGGAGACCCAAAAAGACCTGATGCGAATTCTTCAGCAGCACATTTATATGCCTTCGCGGCGGTTGCATGGTCTTCGGGGACAATCCAGCTTGGAAATTCCCAAAGCCCAGCAAGCAGACCCTTTTCAGGCCTTCTGTGAATAAGGTATCGCCCCTCGGGGCTTCGTATAGCGCATACAAGCGTTTCTTGTTCTTTGACAGCCTTCTTTACTACTTTGACCGGGAACTTTTTCGCGTGATTAACTATGAGATCAAAGCCCGCATCGGTAAGTGTTGCGGGCACCGACCCATCAGTTGTGTCTTTGGAGTCCTCGGCTGGGGTAAAGAACCCAGAGAGTGTGCCCTGTCTTAGGAGCCTCGGCCTCGGTTTCGTCGGGGTAGGTTTCGACGAAAGCGGTACATTCGCAGCTTCTGCGTCGCTGCTGTCTTCCCACGGTTTGCAAAAGTTGCATGCGTCCTCAATGTCGGGTATTGGGCTGGTATCCGAAGCCGTTGGCTCATGTTTTGGTGCAAGACCCTTTTCAGAAGCACGTCGGAGTCCCTCATTGTATGCTCGACAGCTTGGTTGGATGGGACAAGCTTTGCAGTCAGGCTTCGGCGTGCATATCGTACTGCCCAATTCCATGAGTGCTTGGCCCCATCTTCCCGGTCTGTCACTGAGTAATTCGTCCGAGCTCTTACTTTCTTCCTCTCCGTCAGAATCCCCGGCGACAGCTTTCACCAGGCTGTCGGCCGCAGCCCATAGAAGATCGATGACGGATTTGTCTGTCTTGACCTCACCCAGGAGACCCAGCTGTCTGCTCAAAACACGGAGAACATTGCCGTCAACCATTGGCGCCGGTTTGCCAAACACAATAGCGGAAATAGCTCCGGCAGTGTACCGACCGACGCCAGGCACCTTCGCAACTAGCGTATCGACGTCCGACGGCAGGAGCCCCTCCATTTCGGGGTCGCCACACACTAGCTTCGCCGCCTCGTGGATTCTCGTAGCGCGACTATAGTAGCCCAGTCCCCGCCACGCGGCCATGACGTCGTCGGGACTAGCCGCTGCTAAATCATGGATGGTAGGCCACTTTCCCATCCATCGTTTCCAGTAGTCTATGACGACGGCAACCCGCGTCTGTTGCAGCATGATTTCGCTAATCCAAACCTCGTATGCGCGACGCTCAAGTTTCTGACGAAGTGGCGCGGGGTCGTCGGCCTCGGCCTTGGGATCAATCCATGATTTTCGCCATGGCATTGATCGCAGCAAGCTGACGCTGTCAAACCATTCGAGGAGACCAGATCGTCCTTGCCGACCATCCAAGAGAAGGGGCCGGTGATAGCTAACAGTATGAACCCTGTGGGGTAGCTGGCATGGCGCTATGTTGTGCGCCGCTCCGTCGAGTCCGAATAGATGTTGGAAACCTTGCACCTTCACCTTGGTACGTCCATTGCTACTGCGCTGTACTATTTTTCGTTTCTTATTCGGCTTTTCTTTGTCAGATATCTGGTAGTCATCATCGTCAGACTCTGACGCCTCAATTCGCGTCTTCCGAGGCTCCGATCTCCTTCTTTTGTTTTCGGGTTTTGACCTATTTCGAGTCGCCAATGGTTTGTTTTCTTTGTTATCATCCGTATCACCAATCTTGGAACTTTGCTGTTGGGCCTGCCGTAGTGAGCGTCTCATTGCGACGGAAAGAGTCCTATTGATATTACTAATACAAGAAAAATATAGGTTGAAGAGGCGCGTTTACCTTTGAGACGCGTACGAGTAAAACCGAAGATTGATGCGTAGTCACGTGACAAGTTTTTTTTACATGCGCCAAGTGTTGATAGTTCGTCTCCGTTGGGAGTCATTGTCACTTCGTAGTTTGCTTAATGGTCCCGTGGTATCAAGAAGATGCAGTAAAATTACCCGGTCACGATAACAATGTACAACGTACATGGCCTTTGATTCAACCAGGTTATATGGGACAGATTTTACCCCATCAGCATCAAAGCGGGTGAAGCACCGAAAAGTGGACCGGCAGCTACAGCCTACCCGGTAGACACAAACTTCTAGGTATTGGAACCCTACATTGAAACAGAATCATACCGTCTGTAACTAACCGCTGGCTTTCTTGCTCGTATCCTCGGGTTTATCATTGCCAAGTAGACTTGTCCGAGCTTGCAGCGTTTGGGGCCTCGAGGAATACACATAATAGTATAATACCGTGTACCAGAGCTCCCCAGGGCAAACTCACCGTTCTGGGACTCTTCAAAGAGCCTGTTTATGACGGTGAAGACGATACTGCTACTCGAATCCTTGCTATCTGGCCAGGTGACATGCGGTAACTTGGAGAGAAATCAGCAAACTATGCAAACAATTGTGCTTACCCATATGTGGGAATGCTCTCATCTAAGTGATACCCCTACAAACATTCCTTTCGTTTGCTTTGGTAAGGAGTCTGTGGCAACGGCCCCATCCTGTCATTGCCATTGGGAGGGGCTCTTTTTAATGATTCACAGAACCCCGCGTTGTGGAGCTACTGACTCGACATAAAAAGGTACTGTCTCGCACCGACTAAAAATCTGGAGTCAAATGCGAGTTGACGTTTTAATCTAGACTAGATTCTTCATCGAATGCAAGGAATTAGGCGATCTGTGGTTGTTCCAATATAGATCGGACGATCCCCTTTCTGGTCTCTGTTAGTCTTTAGTGCGCTGGCCACTTGCACAATATTTACTGTGTGCGAGGGGGTGTAGTGGTCAGAAACTCAGTCTGTTGAACCTGTAAACAAGAAGTGATTCTCTGGTTACATATATTTGGGCTGGTCAAAAGTCTGGGAGTTATATTGTGTTGCTGTTATTCGGCAACCCCTATGACTGCGGGTCAATCGGAAGCTCGAGCACACTCTTGTTCTCACATGTGCAACGGCAGCGGGGACGGGGACGGGACGATTAAAGTTGTGGCGGGGAGTGCGAACCCCACGACAAATCCATAATAAGGTACACTTAGTTAAAACCTGTCAACGTCAGTCACTTAACTGACATGCGTAACCTTACACGTACCCCTATTTAGTATGTGTAGTCGCCTTAGATTGGCGACATAACTGGAATTCCCCGACATAGGCCAGCTCGATTCTTATCAAGAATTGCCAAAAAAGAAAATGAAGGAGTCACAAACCCTATAATACGGGATAGAACTGATGAGGAACGTAGCCATGGGAAATCCACGTAGGTACACGCGTACGGCACGTTCGGTTAAGCTAATATGATAGGGTACCTCCCTCAAATGACGTCTACCGGTAGATGCTGGCGAGCGGGGAATATCCTCAAATACGTGTACAGCCCCACGGACTTCTGGATATTTAACATCCTCCTCTCCAAACAACTTGTTATATGGCGAAAGATGAGCGTTGGTAGACCAAGTCTAGATATCATCCCGTTCTATCGCTGGAGGTGGGGGTTCGCATTTGCCCGAGCGGAACCTCGGAATCTGTCGCTCCAGAGTGTTTGGACACCGCACAATACCGTGATCATGTGGATAGGCTCAGTATTATATAATTACCATGAACCAAACTACGTGCATATTCGGACAGCATCATGAGGTTAGGTAGGGCTGGTAGGGACAACTTGAGATTCAATTCCTCACTAAAAAATACTCGGATTTTGACAACGGGATATCGGTGGAGTAAGGTCCTGGAGGAACACCAAAAACACTTCTCTTGAAACAAAGCTAGCTGGAATGAAGGGACGCCGCCTTACCCAGCATTGTATTCCTCGAAGAGGCTGAGTGTTTCGCAAAGACCCCGAGGTAAAAAGCAACTTTACCTTTGATGTCCTCGGAGAAAGCGCCGGGCCCCCGGCACAGGAGCACCTTACTAGGCAAGTTTAGCCGTATGGGGCACACTAGGTATTATGCCAACCCGGTCACTAATGGCGTCGGGGGCAATCCATCGATCAACCAATGCCGGCGCGTTCAGAATTGCTACACATATCTCGCCAAGCGCAAAGATTTTTGATCTGGGGGGACCCCCTGACGTAGCTACTAAGGTAGGTAGGTCAAAACCCCGGCAAGGACCCTTTCAACCCCTGACTTTAAGCGAGACGCTGTGGGGACGAGGCTTGAAACAAGTGGTCTGCTTGATCTGGATTGGCCAGCAGAGATCTCAAACAAGGACATCCACTCTCCACAAGGAGCCCCACAGCTGCTTGGATGGAATTTTTAACCTTTGTGCTGCCGAAGTCCAACCCCCAGTCAAACCAGTTATACAGTGCTGTTTACTGTGGCTTGTAAAGAGGTCAATTGAATCGTACGTACATACATCTGTTGTTCGCTACAAAGCCTTATTAAATTATGGCAGGCTGACTTTTATTGCAGCACAAATAGTATGTAAACAATTGGTTTGTTTTATCTTGACTACGAGCATCTAGATATAACTGCCTTATGTTAGGTTTTTGTACATTCCACACAGTATCATCGGAGACCGTCAAACTGCGAGAGATCGGAAATGTTTGTTCTGTTTCTTAGCCCACCTACGTCTACCTTAAAAAATTCCTACATTTAAGGAGTTCTCTACTTAAGCTGCAATAGTTTATTACGCTACCTATTTTATATACAAATCTAGACAAGGGTAGCTATATACTAGTATTTAAAAAAATAAGTAACTTAAAATATATTTATTATAATAAACTTTTATATACTTAAGTAAAAAAACTATAAAGTTAAAAATTTTAGTATATTTATAACTTTTTATAATAATATGTTTATATAGCAAATATTAGTAATTTTGTTATTAAAAAAAAAAGCATATAATTAAGTTTTTATAAAAATTTTATAATAAATATATAGCATACTATTATAAACAAAGTACTTTACTTAATAAAGCTTATAATGCTTGCTATTAAAGCTTTATTGCTATATTTTATAATAGTTTACTTACTACTATAGTAGCGCTAGCTTACTAAGCTACTTAAAAAGCACTAGTTTTTTAGTTTATACTTAGTATGCTAGCAAAAGCATCTTTATTATTATTAATACAAATAAAGCTATTTTTATTTACTAATATTATAGCACTAGCAATATTTTATATATTAAAGCTATTTTTACTTTTATTTTTTAGTATAGTGCTGCTAATATTATAAAAATAACTTAATTTTACATTATTAGTATTGCTATTAGTACTTATAATTTAATTAAGTTATAAACTTATATTTTAATAAACTAAACTTTTTTATTTTTTAGTATAGTTATCCTAGTTACATTTTTTTTTTTATATTATTTAATATGCTTTTATTATAATTATTTATTAGCATATAGCAGCGCCTTTATAAAGTTTAATTTTTTTATAGCAAAGTATTTAATAGCTACTAGTTTATATTTACTATAAGTGCTGCTAAACTATATTATTATTAATATACGCTTTAATAAAGTTAGTAACGTTTTTAGCTTAATAATGCTAAAGCTATAAAATTAAATTTTATATAAGCATAAAAAAGTTAATATTTTTAGTTTATACGCTAGCTTATAACTACTAATAAAAGTTAAAATTGCTTTTTTTTAACTTTTTGCTTTTATATATAAAAATATATTAAACTTACTTTTTATTACAAATTTTAAGCTTAAATTGCTTATATAATATATGCTAGCACAAAATGCCTATTTGCTTAAAATAATTTTTTATACTATAATTAGCTACTATTTTTTTTAATAAACTTTAAAAGCTTACTTATATATTTTAAAGTATTAATATTTTTTTTATAATACATTTTAATAATATAGTTATATTATTTATAAGCCTTTTTAAGCGCTAGCTAGCTTATTATAAAAAATAACTTTTTATTTATAAACATTTTAATAAAAAAGCAAATAGTTTTTATATATTATTATTATAACCTAACTTTTTTTTTATATTTATGCTACTTTTACTTACTAAAGTTATAAATAACTTTTATAAGCATAATAATACTAATAAAAGCGTTTTAAAGTTAAGTTTAAACTTTATAATAAGCTAATTTTAACTTTAATAAACTTATTACTTTAAAATTATAATAGCTTTATATAAATATAGTATATTACTTTTTTTTATAGCTTATATAAGTATTACTAAAATAGTTAATAATTAATTTTTAGTTTGCAAATTTGCTTTAAAAGTTATTTTAATATTTTATTATTATTACTAGCAACTTTATATGTACTATATACTTTTAAAGCATTAAAACGCTATTAATAAAGTAGTTAATAATAAGCTTACTATTATAAAAACGCGCTTTTATATAGTAAACTTTATTAGTACTATAAATATATTTATAAAAAGCTAAAAACTTATAAAGTATTAAATTTAAAGCAATAGCTGTTTTTTTAGCTATATATTTTATATAAAAAACTACTTTATTGCTTAATAAAAAAAAAGTAATTTATATTAGTTTAAATCTTAGCAGCTTTTTTTTTTTTACTTTATATTAATACTAGTATAAACGTTTTTTATAATATACTATAAGCATAGTTATTATTATATATAATTACTTTATACTGCTTAAATAGCGCTTTTTTAGTAAAAAAATAGTTAATTACTATAATATAAAGTAAATAAACTATATTTAGCTATTTTTATAGCATATTAACATACTTTAAAGCTTATTATATTATAATAGTTTGCTTATTAAAAATTAAAGCATAACTAATATTAAAATAAGTGCTAACTAATATAATATTATTAAGTTAAAGCAATAGCATATTATATTTATAAATATAATAAATAAAATTTATTATAATAAGCTTGTTATAATATTTATATATTTTTTAAAACTAATAAAAAAATTAAAACAAACTAACTAAGTGCTTATTTTTAACTAAAAGTATGCTAAACACATTATTTTTTACTTATAGCTATATTAAGATTTTAAAAGCATTACTAAAAACCTTTTTTTGCTTTTTTTAATAAATAAAAGTATAATTATTAACATTTTTTATAATAGCTATATAGTTAAAGTTAGCAATAAGTAAGTTAGCGTAAATCTTAGTATATAACTTATAAATAGCAACGCTATATTTTATTACTTTTTATTAAATAATTATAAAAGCTTAATAAATATAGTAATTTTTTAAGTTATTTAATAAAAAGTAGTTATAATAAAATTTAATAACTTTAAAATATTAGTAGCTATTACTAAGTTTAGCAGCGCTTTTAAATTTATAGTTAGTTTTTTTTAACGTAAATTTTCTTATATATAAAAAAGCTTTAAACTTAAACGCTTTAGCTTTATTATATAAAACCTTATATTTTATTGCTGTTTTATTTTTATTTTAATATAAAAGTATAAAAATTACGCTATAGCTATAAATAATACTATAAGCTTAAATAGCTACAAAGTAACTAAAAAACGTTTTATATTATAAAAATAAAAATAATAAGATTTTAATATTGCTGCACTTAAAGTTTGCTATATTAATAATAAACGCTAGTTAGCAAAAAATTTAAAAAATACTTAGTATAAAAGTTAATAAGCAGTATTAAAAAATAAAATAAATAAAGTTAATAATAAAGTAACTATAAAAATTTAATTTTTTATATTAGTATATTTAGCATATTAACGCGTAAAAAAAACTATATATATTATTATTTATAGTATAAATAGCAAATTTGCTATATAAACTATATAAAAAATAAGTTATTTATATTATAAAAAAAAATATATTATAAAGCTAATTTGCTAATTTATATATAAGCTATATAGCTATAGCTAATATAAATCTTTTTTTTTTTTTTTTAAAAAAAGTTACTTATTTTTTTTTACTTTTTTAACTATATTTAAGCCTTGCTAACTAATTTTTTATTGCATTTTTAAACGAATTAGCTAACTTTAAAGCTTATAAACTAATTTTTTATAATGTTACGCATTAATATACTTTATAACGCCTTTATTGCTTATTTACTAGCTTAAAGCTATAGCTTAGCTTTTTTTTAGCTTTTATTATTATTTTTGTTTTTATTATTTATTTAATATTTTTTTTTTTTTTTTTTAATAACTTATAAGCCTAAAAGCTAAATTTAGCAGTTTTTAATTTAAATATACTTTATTAAGTTAATTTTAGTTAGCTTATATACGTTGTTTATAATATTATTTTTATTGTTATAAAAATATAAAAAGCATAATTACTAGTTTTAAGGCTTAGTGCTATAATATAAACAAATTTACTTTATTTTTATTAAAAAGTATTATTATACTATAATTATTATAAAGTTTATTTGTTTACTTAATTTTTGCTAATATAATAGCTATTAATAAAGCAATAAAACCTTTTAACTAACTAGCTAACTATAACGCTAAAGTTAACTTTGCTATTTTAATAATTTATTTAAATAATAAACCTAGCTAAGTTAAAACTAATAAAATTAACAAATAAATAAAACTAAAAAAAGTATTATTACTATTATAGTAAACTATTTATTAAAAGCTTAAAAGTAAATTAAAAAAAGTGTTATTATTATTATAGTAAACTATTTTAAAAGTTTAAAAAGTTTTTTATACTTTTAAACTTTTAAGAAATAGTTTGTTATAATAGTAATAATACTTTTTTTAGTTTACTTTTAAGCTTTTAATAAATAGTTTATTATAATAGTAATAATACTTTTTTTAGTTTTATTTATTTATTAATTTAATTAATTTTAATATTATATTAGCTATATTGTTTAAGTAAAAATTAATAGTTTTAATAGCTTTAATAGCTTTAGCTAAAAAAAACTAAAAAGTTTTTAAGCTAGCTGCTTTAATAGCAGCTTTGCTTACGCTTTATAGCTAGCTACTAATATAGCTATAGCTGCTAAAGCTGCTTAATAGTATTAAAAAATATAAAAATAATAAAAAAAGTTAAAATATAATAAAGTTAAAAATAAAATAAATATAGCAAAAGTAAGTAAATAAATAAAAAATATAATTTTAAAAAAAAAAAAATTAGTACGCTATAAAATAAGTAACCTTACTTACTTACTTACTTACTTTACTTATATATATATACGCGCTTTTTATTATTACTTATATATATATATGCGCTTTTTATTATTATTTATATATATATGCTGCTGTTATTATTGCTATAATCTTTAAATAGCTTTAAAAATAAGCTTATAATAGCTAATTTAAATATACTTTATATTTATAAAATATTAATTTATACTTAATTATAAAAATAACTATAATATTAAATATAAAGTATTATATTTAAATATAAAGTACTAAATAGCTTTATTATTATTAAATATTAGCAGCAGTAACTTAAGCAATACCTAGGTCTATTAATTCTAAGTTACTTATTTTTTTAAGTACTAGTGTATAGCTACCCCTGTTTAGATCTGCATACAAAATAGGTGGCGTAATAGACTATTGCAGCCTAAGTAGAGAACTCCTTAGATGTAGGAATTTTTTAAGGTAGACGTAGGTGGGCTACTGTTTCTGGACCCAACAAGATCCTACTCTACTAACGTTGGTGGACCCTCTGAATCTATCCCTAGATTGGTAACTGGTTTGAGTCAAGGTACATGAGTGCGTGTCGATGCTATTGTATGCTAGGTACATGAACTCTTATGACTTGATACCACGTCTTTTTAGTTTAAAGATAATTACTCGTATGGTGTAAGGGACTCCCGCTGTGGGTAGGGCGCACCTACCTGTCTTTGTTGCAGCCACAATCCATACAATCCATGTTTTAATGCCTTCCTGTCAATTGAGTAGTTGCCATCTAGACTACTTCCCGAACTTACTCAAATTTTTCCCTTTACTTTACCCCGGATGGAACGATTATAGACTCACGATCCCCAACTCCTTTCTCAACTACTTACTCAGTTTCGAGGTTTGCCTTTTATTGCGTCCCTTACCTTCTTCATCCAGTCTGTCGTTAAAGTAGGATAAAGAATCTGCCTACTCTTTTCATCAATCAGGATCACTCATTGTCCACCACTTATCACATTGTTTGTCTCTAGACACTCAATCGCACTCTCACTTCTTAGTCGACTACAAACCCTATCGATTGCCTGGTGCGATCTTAGTATGTCGATTTATTTGAACAACTTTCGTTAAGATCAATTCCTCCCTGACTCGTATGATCGATTCCTTTCTACCTGGACCCAACGGCGTTGCCAATGTCTGGTAGATCCCCACTGTCTCCTCGGGGCTTTGTACCCCTCGGGACGACACGCTCCAACATGCCCGATGGCGATATCCCCTTGACCCAGATCCGCAGCAATGCGAGCTCTACTGGAGCTCGCAAGGCCAACCAAGGAGTAGGCACCGCCTTCGATCATGAGGGCTCCATTTACAAAACCGAGACTGGCGAGAAATCCCACCACTTCTTCCATCGTGGCCGCAGGCAGGCCAAGAGCGATGACAGACCACCTACCCCAGATAGCCTCGCGGCTAATGACTTTGCCCTCACCCCCATGGGGAAGTTGTATACTCGCATCGTCCGCGCATCCGTCACAACGCGATATTTGGTTTATATCGTCCCTATAGGCCTTTTGCTGGCCGCCCCCTTGATCGTTCTGGCCGCTTTGAACAAGATTCACGATATCCCCGTCGGCAAAGGTCCCAAGGGAGAGAAAGGGCCTCCATTATTCTTCTTGTTTCTCTGGATTGAAATCGCTTGGTTGGCGCTATGGGTCGGGAAACTCGTTGCTTGGTTACTCGCGCCTGCGCTGATGTTCTTTACCGGTGTGATTAGCCCCGGCACACGGAAATACGCGGCCCTTCTTCGGAACCTTCAGATCCCATTGTCGCTCTTCTTTTGGGCCCTCGCGGACTTCCTCGTTTTCGTCAACCTGCTACAGTACCGCCACACAGCAGTATCGTGGGTTAACACCCTCACGAAGGTTCTAGGCGCGTCTTTCGTATCCGCAGCCATTTTCCTCGGGGAGAAGGCGTTCGTGCAACTTATTAGCATTACGTACCACCAACGTTCCTTTGCCAACCGGATTCAAGACTCCAAGCGCGATGTTCATCTGCTCGGACTAATGTACGATGCCTCTCGCAAGCTCTTTCCGATGTATTGCGACGAGTTCCTCGAAGAAGACCAGATAATCAACGATAGTATCGAGATTCTCCTTGCCGGCATTAAGAAGGGCAGGAGAAACAGAAAGAACGGAGCCATCATGCCAGCAAGATTGATTGGAGGCGTTGGCCGAATCGGAAACAAAGTCACATCTGCGTTCGGCAACATTGCGTCGGAGATAACGGGAAAACAGACATTCAACCCTAACTCGGCACATTCCATCGTCATCGAAGCTCTCGAGAAAGCCAAGTCCTCGGAGGCTTTGGCTAGACGTATCTGGATGTCATTTGTTGTAGAAGGAAAGGATGCTCTCTACGCCGAAGACATCGCCGAAGTGCTCGGACCAAGATTTGAGGACGAGGCCGAGGAATGTTTTAGTGCTATGGATGCTGATGGCAACGGTGACATCAGCCTTGACGAGATGGTCAGGAAAGTGGTTGAAATCAGTAAGGAGAGGACAGCCATTGCCAATAGCATGCAGGACATCGGCCAGGCACTAGGAGTGTTTGATAAGATTTTACTCTTCATTGTGCTTCTCATTGTCATTTTTGTCTTTTGTAAGTTCAATCTGTTTCGGTCGTTTGGATCGATGTACAAGGGCTAACCGGATAAACAGTGGCATTTTTCCAGAGTTCTTTCGTCACTACGCTGGCGACTGCGGGTACGACATTGTTGTCCCTCTCTTTCATCTTTGCCGTCACGACCCAGGAGTTCTTGGGTTCCTGCATCTTCTTATTCGTCAAACACCCGTACGATGTCGGAGACCGTGTCGACATCACCGGCCCGGAGAAAGAACAACTCATAGTTGAGAGAATTTCCCTCTTATATACCGTCTTCACTCGGATCGATAAAATGCAAGTGGTGCAGATTCCCAATATCGTTCTTAATACACTTTGGATTGAGAACGTGTCACGAAGCAAAGCGATGAAGGAAACCATTGATATCAACGTCTCCTATGACACAAGCTTCGACGACATCGAACTACTTCGTCTAGAGATGGAAAGGTTCGTTCGGGCGCCCGAAAACTCGAGGGACTTCCAGCAGGATATTGCTATCTCTGTTGGAGGGGTTGGAGATCTGGATAAACTTCAACTCAAAGTCACTATCAAGCACAAGTCCAACTGGCACAACGACGCCGTTCGTGCCACTCGACGGTCTAAATTTATATGTGCTCTTGCACAGGCACTGAAGAAGGTACCCATATATGCTCCTGGTGGAGGTAGCGAAGCTCTTGGTGGTCCTACCAACCCATCCTACTCCGTCAGTGTTTCGGACAGGGAGGCTGCTGCGGCTCGTGAGAAGGCAGCACAAGAAAAGGATGCCGGTCGACTTGTGCCCCAAAATTCTTCGACCACGACCGACGAAAATCCAGCAGCGAAGGGTTTCAACACAATCAACCCTCTAAGTGCAGCTGAAGCTGGTGGCGGTTACAATCGCGACGATGATGCCTTCGCCAACAGCAATCGACTCTCCATCGACAGGGTACGTAGCGATGCTGCCTCTACCAAATCGCTACGAAAGACGGACAGCCAACGCAGCGGTCGTCGGAGAGTGGGTGAGACCGTACCTACCGAAGGAAACAGGGAGAGAGCGCCAAGCCTCCAAGTAACCCAGCATCTAGGTGCCTTTGACGAGGAAGCAGAGATCGGAGTGACAACCCCTTATTATGCAGCCACCCAAGGCACAGGCTATCTCCCATCATCAAACATGCCCGGCACAGCACCGGTACAAAATCCCAGCAACCTTGCTAGTAGGCCAGGGGCTGGGCCACGACCTGGCCCCGAGACGTCAAATCCCTATCAACGGTAGCATCGTTGAAGGCCATAGGCCATCGGGTTCTTAGTTCCCCTTGGTGCATTTGCAACTTGATTAGGACATTTACTCTTCAGTACATTTAGCGTTAGGGTCGGCAGGCGTTCAAAAAGTCGTGTAAATATGTGTATGAAGGAGGCTGATATCGACCCGTCCTTGAATAGATGGTTGGGTAATTCGCTACAAGGCGACTATAGACCGAAAATAAAGGGAAGCTGTTCAGGAACGGCGAACATCGTATGATAAATGTAATGCGATCATAGACTTAGAAAGGGGGAAGCAGAATAAGACATGAGTTGAGACGTTTAAAAAATATGTGTTTGTTAACAAGTTTGGAGTGACTTACCCGGATGTGGTAGTTCGTACTTATACTTTGCAACTGATCTGGGTCACGTGATAGACGCAAACCTACGAGTATTTATTCGGTGGATAGTCTTCACGGTGGACTTGTAGGGTGCTGATGAGATTCAAATCTGTCTTTTGTAGCAATCTCCATTTTACTCCTAGTCAAATACCGGAAGCTATGTAGGTCATATACTAAATCCTGTAAACCTTTTTACGGCCCAGGTTGCATGACGAGTACAAAAGAGGAAGACATACGTCCAAGCTAGGTAAAACAGACTGTATTTCAAGGCATACAACATCTGCTCTACTTCAGCGCCCAGCTCTGTCGCACCTTACCCGAATCCCAGGTAGCCGCGATGACGAGCGCTCTAGCATTATCCTCGGCCGCCGAAAACGTGATCTCGCCCTTGACCTCGTGGCCCTCCTTCTTGACCGTCGCATTCTTCTTCTTCTCCTCCTCCTCGAGATGGGGGTCGCAGACGAGTAAGCCCTGCTTCCAATGGGTCTCGGTGGAGAAGGGACCGGTGGTGAAAGCGACGCGGTCTTGGTCGCGTTGACCCTTGGAGTCGTAGATCCATTTGAGAGCATCTGCGTCGTCGGGAACGGGGTGTTTGTCTTCTGCCGTCGAGGTTCCTCGTGTGGTGGGGGAGAAGAAGGTGTCGAACCAGATGAGGAAGCCGTCGATGGCGTCGACGTCTCTTGTTAGTTTGGAGGTATACGGAGATGTGAAGTTGAGGTCGGCGGCTGTGGTGGTGTATAGATCGAGCATTTTGAATGCGCTGGCTTCGCCGCAGATCTTGTCCTTGGGCCAGTTCAACACGCGGGCTTCGTCGTAGATGCCTTTGGCCATGACGCTCATGTCGAACCCGTAGACGTCGGCCCAGAAGGCCTCGCCGTTCTCGCTGACCCAGACGGGATCCGAGACGGGCGCTACCCACATGTTGGTGTGTGAGGGGACCATGAGGCCGTCTGCGGCGAGGTATTTGTCGCGCGCGAAGAGGACGGAGGGAAGCATGGCTTCGAAAAGGAGGCAGTAGCCCATCCATTCGCTGACGATGATGTCGACTTTGTCGACGGGGAGGGAGACTTCTTCCATTTTGCCGTGGAGGGTCGTGATGACGTCGGAGAGGCCGGCGTGGTAGATGTTGGAACGCGCCTTGAGGATGATGTCGCTGGCGTCGACGGCGAAGACGCGGGATGCGCCGGCGCGGGCGCAGAACATGCTGAGGATGCCTGTGCCACAGCCGATGTCTAGGACTGTCTTGCCCGCGAACAGGTGCTTGTTGTTGTAGATGAAATCTCGGTATGCTTCAGTACGGACGGTATCCTTGAGCATTGTCTCGTGAATATCTTTTTTGACAAACGTTAGTAGAGAACTTTCAAGTTTGGGGCTCCAGGCTGTTGTGAAGATCAAACAGGAGTTAGCAGTACCTACCAACACCAGCATATGATTCCCAATAATACTTGGACTCGTCCTCCCTTATAACGGGAACGACGTCCTTATCCTTCCCCTTTCCGGCAGCATCCTGAGAGACGGCTTTATCATCGCCCCAGCGCTCGTCCAGAGTCTTCGACACAGCGTCTCTATAATTGTCGTACTGAACAGTTATGCTGGCGAGCTTTTCCTCTAGCTCGGCATTGCGTTTCCGCAACTCGTCCACATTCTCACCATCCTGGGCTGTTGAGAGCTCGGGCAGATCGAAGAGGCCGATGATGACTGCGTCGTCATCCAAGACGGGCTTGAGATAGGCATCGTCACTGATATCTGCTAGTGAGATGTCTTCGCTTACAGGAAGACCTTCATGCACTCTTTGACGGACTGGCAAGGGGTGTTAGCAAATAGGTACATAATTCAACGGAATATAGAGTGGGGAGTTTAGTATAGTGTGTAAGGGGATGTACACAACAATGGTTCCCAAATTGAGGTCATTGCTTAGGAAGCCATCATATCAAACGAAATTTGACTGGCCGTTACACAGAGAGTTGGGACGATCCATAGTAACAACAGCGAATGAAACAAACAACCTACTAAAATTGACAAGCTTCACACAGCCGTGGAAGTCAGGTTGCAATTTCTGTCGCACGGCCAGAAAGTCAAAATTGTGCTTGTCCTTGCAGTAAACCAACATCGAGTTGACATCGGGAAAGACGCGGTCGTCAAGCAGCGAGATGACCTCGGGTGTCTCTTCTTCGTCCTCTTCGACATCGTTCCAACCCTCCTCGTCCCTAGAGTCCTCTGAATCCGAGTCACTAGAGTGATTGTCGTCCACCGGCCTGTCCTCCCTTTTGGATGAGGTCGCCATTTTCATATGTGAGGGGCACCTAAAAACTACACTTCATTCGCCAAGGAAACAGTGTAATTGATGGTGGGGGTGTACTGATGTGAAAAGCTGGTTCACGACAAGTAAGACTGACGTAGAGAGCCCTTGTGAGGAAGTTCGGCACGGTCAATATTTTGACCTCTGAGGAATCAAGAGGGAATTTATCATTTACTGGGCTTTGCTGAAGAGTAGAATGCCGGACTCAACGTGTAACTCACCATGCAAATATCTCGGAGCTCCAAAGAATTTCTTCTCGAGAAGTGGAATTGTGGAGGGGCAGGAAATCGGATAACCACATAATATTCATGTCGCATATTGTATATGTGCATACGAGTTGTATGGATGTCGTCTATCTAGGAATCAACTTCCTTGAATAACACGGACCTTTGAACTATAATAACTAGATGTACCCGGCTGGTCTTTGGCTGAGGGCTATTTATTCCCGATCTCAAATCTTAATATATATCGCAAGTGGCGACTAAATGTAATTTTCTCCCCCCTTTTCTAGTCCACATCATCTTCTTCTTCAGCTGCGTCGTCATCATCATCATCGTCGTCATCGTCTTCTCCGTCCGATACATCCTCTCCCAATTCCTTAAGACGTTTCTAAATCACGGTTGGTCAACTTCCAGCAGCCAGAAATCTATGCAAAATCACACCATACCTTGTATTTATCCACCTTTTCTTCTAGGTCGCCAAACACCATCAGTAGATCGTCTAACTCTGCCTGGGTGGTGGACTGTTGCTCTTCTTTCTCCTCCAGGGATTTTTGGACCTAGATATTGCATAAGAGTCTGCATGATAAACACGGCGATTCATAAGTGACATACCTTTTCGATTTCTGCTCGCTTCGCAGATAGTTGGCCCTCTAGATCTGTGGCGCGCTTCTCTGCAGCCTTTGCTTTCGACTCCTCACTTGAAAGCTTGGAGCTGAGCTCTTCGCGAACACCCTGTACTTCCTGAGTCCTTGCTTTATTGGCCTATTAATTTGTTAATATGATTCCAACAACACTAACCTCGGGGCTAGAGGTGAGCAAACCTTCATAAGATCGACTTCTAGACGACTGATTGTCGCCCGGAGGTCAGCCATCTCAGCATCAGCTCTCCGTTGGACACGAGCCGCTTCGGCCTCGGCCGTCTTGCGAACATATTCTATTTGCCTCTGTAATTCGGCTTCTTTGCTGGCGTTCTCCGCACGGAGCGACTCCAAGGCGGCTATGGCCTCCTTCTGAGCGACTTCGAGTTGCCGCTGATGCCCTTGGACTTCGGCTTGGTGTCGCACGTTAAGGTTCCTATCACGGTTAGCGACATCTAGCATGCGTTGTAACGTCTGGCGAGCTCACTGAATATCATCCTCGTGATGACGCTGAATAGCTTCGTTGACGCCTTTGATCCGGGCGAGTTCGGCGGCAGACGCTTCTTTGGAACGGCGGTGATCCGCTTGCTCTTGGCCAAGCTTGCTGTTCAAGGAAGCAACATCGGACAGGGCTGTCTGGAGAGCTTGTTCTTTTTCTTCAAGCTGGGAACGCAACGAGTCGACTAGCTCGCGCGAGATGCCCTTCTGCACCCCATTCGTTATCACAGAAATCTCTAGGCCGGGATCTCGGTCAATCGCTCTAGCCAAACGGCTATAATTGTCTTTGAAGAATTCGACAAAGACAGCATCAAAATAGACCTCTGGGAGATTTCCAGACCCATCTGCTTTTTGTGGGGTAACTTCGAAATCTCGCATAAAAGGGTGGCTGCGAAGTTTGTTGAAAGCGTCGATATACTTTTCTCGTCCAACCCGGGACATGATGACCGAGTGTAGCGTTGGGCGTGGTATAGGCGAGTCCTTGGTAGAGAACTCGTAGATGACGCCCAAGATCATTGCGCAAAGTCCCTGTACCAGTACACCGCCGGCAGGGTGCCGTACTATTTCCTGTGCGAGGGCGTGGACGTTGCTACCTTCTCCTAAGAAGTCATCAACGCCGTCCATATCCTCGAACAGCCATCCGATCAGCAGCATCAAATAGCCTACAGCCACACGATCGTCCTCGTCTCTTCCGAGGGCGGAAACGAGGTGAGCGGTAATGGTTTGAATGCAAGTCACAACCTCCTCGCCACTTTCCGCATCACCTTCGGTGACCGACATGGCAAGCGCCTTGCCTTCAGGATTATCATAAACCAAATGGAACATGATGGCAGAGGCGAACCAGTGACGATAGGGGTCATTGACCCTCGAGATGCTGGCAGGTCGGAGCAGCGTGGTTAGCACGTTAGCCGTCTCATCGGCGCCAGATTTGTGACCTTCAATGGCGCGTCGCAGGAAGTGCATCCGCACGTCGGGGTGGCCGAAGAAATAGGCTTGGATGCACTGGCATGCAGCTACACGCAAATCGAAAGCTTGCGTCGAGGGCACGCTCAAGGCCAGATCTAATAGACCGTCTATCACGTAGATGGGCGGGATACCCTTTGGCTTACTTGCGTGCCCGTTGGTTGCTGGAGCTGGCTCTAGTACGGAAGGGACCTGAAGCTGGGCAAAGCTCTCTTGGAGACTTGCGTTGCCCCTAATAATCTCGGCACAAGTTGTCAAAGCCTAAGACACACACGATCAATTACTGCGAATACTGGTAGGATCGGTAAGGGATCCCAAACCTCTGCTCTGATGCGAATTTCCGCACTGTGACTAAATGCAAGTTGTAGTGCATGATACAGAACGCCATGCTGCCAGAAGGCGGCTTGGTTCTGTGATGTCCCTACGGCTCCGCGTACTAGGAAGAGTCGAACAACGGCTAGCAAAGCGTAGATATTCCTGTTGCTCTGCTCTTGAGCCCACGCAGCCACCTCTTCCTCCTCTTCATTGCCCGCGCGGTATGTACTCTCCAACAACTTGGCTAGCTGCAAACCAAGCCCGCTCTCCCTGAACAAAGACTGGTTCGAAGGATTGAGGCGCAAGAGATTGGCAAGAAATATGAGACCATCTTCGACAGTCCTACCACCTTCTGAAAGTGATCCCTCTGCTTCGATTATAGCGAATATGCGTTCGAAAGCGTTCTGGTATGCCACCGACTGCTGTATGAGTGGCGACGACGGTGTGAGGTATGTGAGAAGCGTCAGAGCTTCGTTACGGATAGCTTCGCGACGGTCGTCAAGGACGGCGACTAATCGGGGAATACCCAAGGGGGCCAAGGAGATGCATTCCTCGGTTCTTTCCGTTCGGGCAGATAGGATGGCAACGAGTAACTGTAGGGAGTAAAGGCGGGAGTAGAAATCAGAGGTTTCGAGAAAGTCCAGGAGCAAGGTGACATTCTCTTGCCGCTGCGTGAATTCGTCTGCGAGCCATAGTGCGATTTCCTCGGATGCTTCGGGACTATCTTGGTTAGGGTTAAAGAGCATTAACAGCGTCTCGAGGACGACTCGGACCGTGTCGACATCTTCACCGTCAGTAGATAAGCAGGCAATGAGACTTCTCAGCGCGCCCGACGCAACCGAAGCAGGGTAGTCCTTAGCAAAGCTGCGGAGGCCGAGGATGGCGGCGCGCCTGTCTTCAAGAAGAGTGGCCGAGCCAAGACGTCCGCTGAGGACTGTTATAGTATCGCCCACAGACTGCTTCGCCGGAGCCGTAGCAATACTTGAGAACATGGTTTGTGCAGTTCGTTTACCTGTACGCGTGACAGGGCCATTGGCGAACTGGAAATAAACTATCACACGGCTAGATACATAACGGACTTGGGCGAACACGAAAGGGCTTGGGGCTTGGGGCGGTTACCCGAAGATAATGACTTGTCTGTCCGTGATAGGCGCCTCGACTGATTTACAAAACTTGGAGCTTAAATATTTTGGTTCTTCTGGCCAGATCCGCAGGCCGGCAGTGGACAAGGTAGCACTGGACTTTGGGCCAGATTGGTGTCGTCGTTCCATCTGTATGGGAAGCCCAAGCACCTGCGTCATACCATATATGCATAGGTGATGCTTGTAAACAGCCATTGCCGCTGAAAAGGGGCATCTGAATGGCCATTTTGGTCCCGTCTTTCGCTTTAACAGTACAGGACACTTCATTATGTACATGCAAGGTACATCGTGCTTTGACGTAGGCTGAGTGGCTCACCTGGTGGGGCCTTGGTTGTTGCGAACTCTTTTGTTGCGCCAGGAAAGGATGAAACATGGAAGTCCCTACATAATACTCGTAATGCAACCTACAACTTGATGTTGTCATTGTCCGTGCGCATCTTACGTGTACTCGGGAGAAGTCAATAATTCTAACACATAAAATAATTTCTTTGTCCCCCCGCTCGCCGCGGCATTTCCTTTTGCTATTTGCAGCATTATCTATTTCCAAAGGTCTGAAAGGCGACAAGGCGTTCTGCGCGTTACCGAAACCTCGCGTACAGTCCTCGAGACGCCGTAAATTTATGCGCCAGCCGACTACTGCATCTATTTCGCTACGAGTCCAGCGGCGACTACACCCGACCGCTACAAACACTCGGTCGCATCTTGAGGATCTCTTTGTGCCATCATCAGAACTTGTAGCAGGACGCCTCGTTGGCAACTCTGACCTGTTCTGCCTGTCTGAGTTTTGCTATTGGAATTGGCTGAAGCCTATAAAGGCTCTACTTTGAATTGTTACATTCATATTAGGCGCCCCATATTCCCGTAATACAATCGACGACCCTGATATCAACAACGCCATAATGGGTATCCCAGCCGCGTTCCGATGGCTTTCTACCAAGTACCCGAAGATCATCTCGCCGGTAATCGAGGACAAGCCGATTGTAATGGACGATGGCTCCGTAATACCCGTCGATACAACCCGCCCCAACCCGAACGGTGAAGAGTTCGATAATCTGTATTTGGATATGAACGGCATCGTTCATCCTTGCTCACATCCGGAGGATAGGCCTGCGCCCAAAGATGAAGAAGAGATGATGTTGGAGATTTTCAAATACACCGACCGTGTAGTCAACATGGTCCGCCCGAGGAAACTGTTGATGATTGCTATTGGTATGATTTGCTGGGAACGCCCCTGCATTTATCTTCCCTCCTTGTCTCAGTATTTACTAACTCGTGTTACAGATGGTGTCGCACCTCGTGCCAAGATGAACCAACAAAGGTCACGGCGCTTTCGAGCGGCACAAGAGGCCAAGGAAAAGCAGGCTGATAAGGAGGAACTTTTGAAGATGATCAAACAACAGAATGGAGGAGTTTTGCCCCCCGAAACCTTGGCATCATTGACTAAGAAGGCATTTGACTCTAATTCAATTACTCCTGGTACCCCATTCATGGACATTCTAGCTGTCAGTTTGAGATATTGGTGTGCTTACAAGCTGAACACCGATCCCGGCTGGGCTAATATGAAAGTCATTATTTCCGATGCCACCGTTCCCGGAGAGGGCGAACATAAGATCATGAACTTTGTCCGCTCACAAAGAGCCTCGCCCGAGCACGACCCAAACACAAGACACGTTATATATGGACTGGATGCTGATCTTATCATGCTTGGTCTTGCAACTCATGAACCCCACTTCCGCGTGCTTCGAGAAGATGTCTTCTTCCAGGACAGTAAGGCCCGGACCTGCAGAGTCTGTGGTCAGAAGGGCCATGAAGCAAGAAATTGCCGTGGCGAAGCCAAAGAGAAAGATGGTGAGTTCGACGAGAAGGACAAAGAGGTCCCGTTGAAACCCTTCATCTGGCTACACGTGTCAGTGCTGCGAGAATACCTCGCTGTAGAGCTCGAAGTCCCCGGCTTGCCCTTCCGCTGGGATATGGAACGAGCAATTGACGACTGGGTCTTCATGTGCTTCTTTGTTGGCAACGATTTTCTTCCTCATCTTCCTGCTCTTGAAATTCGCGAAAACGGTATTGATACATTGACCGCGATTTGGAAGGACAACCTGCCTTTCATGGGCGGATACATGACTAAAGACGGGAATGTTGAACTCGCAAGAGCACAATACATCCTCGATGGGCTAGGAAAACAAGAAGATGCTATCTTTAGACGGCGGAAAGAGGTGGAAGATCGAAGGGAGGCTGGCTTCAAGCGGCGAAAGCTCCAGGAACAACAGCGTAACGGTCAGAACAACCATTCTGGCGCCAAGGGCGCTGATAGTGGTCTGCCCGGCGGACTGCCACAGTCTTTGACGCATGACATGATTGTCAACCGAAGTGCTCCAGTTGCGGATGCCAATACGGCGAATAAGAGTGCCGCCGCTGTCCTAAAGAGTCAGATTCAAGGTTTAATGTCTACCCCTATTAAACCCCAAGCGGAGACGACAGCAGTGCAAACGCCGCCCTCTGCGGGTACCAAGCGGAAGGCTTCCGAGATGGAGGCAAGTGGCCCCGGTGCACCTGCTAATGAGCCCGCATCTGCGGAGGCCGAAGACAGTGTCCGCCTCTGGGAAGACGGTTACGCAGACCGGTACTATGAACAGAAATTCAATGTTGACCCTAAGGATATGGACTTTCGACGCAAGGTAGCCTGGGCATATACCGAAGGGCTGGCTTGGGTTCTTCGGTACTATTTTCAAGGCTGCCCCTCGTGGGAATGGTTCTATCCGTATCACTACGCACCCTTTGCTCAGGACTTCAAGGACCTCGCACAGCTGGAGATCAACTTCGAAAAGGGTAGGATTGCAAGGCCGTTTGAGCAGCTCATGAGTGTGCAGCCTGCCGCTTCACGCCACGTGCTTCCGGAAGTTTTCCACCCCTTAATGACAGAGGAGGATAGCCCAATCATCGACTTCTACCCGGAAGATTTTGTAGTCGACCTCAACGGCAAAAAGATGGCGTGGCAGGGTGTTGCTCTTCTGCCATTCATCGAAATGCCACGGTTGCTAGCTGCGATAGAGGAAAAGTATCCTTTGTTAGCAGAGGAAGACGCGGCCCGTAATAAACCGGGGAAAGAGTATCTCCTACTGTCCGAGGCGAACCAGGAGTTATACGACGACGTCATCTCGCATTTCTATTCCAAGAAGCAAGGCGCTCCAAAGTACAATCTTGACGCGCGGAAGAGCCAAGGCCTGTCGGGCAAGGTTGAGAAGATCCCTGATTACCTACCTCACGCCACCCTAGAATATCCTCTAGAGAGAAAAGGCATGCCTGATGTAGACGATGATCGGTCATTAACGTAAGTGGCGTACTCGAGTATCGTGCTTGGAACATGCTAACTTTTGCGCAGCGTTCATTATGACATGCCAAGCTCTTCACATACGCACAAATCCATGCTTCTTCGCGGCGTCAAATTACCACCACCAGCTCTAAATGGTAGTGATATCGAGGAACTCAAGGGCAAGTCGAGGAACAGCGGTCGTAGTTATCGCGGTGCTCCTCTCGGCCGTCAGTATGATGATGGGAGGAGAGAGCGGATGAATTATGGACCGGACTCACGCCGTGGTGGAGGCCCACGTTACGGCAATGGCAATGCTACAGGACATAGTGGGGCCGCCTCTTATCCGGTACAGCCTATTATCCCTCCAGGCTGGCAACCACCGGCTCCCGGTTTACCAGGATTTGGAAGCGGTGTGCCACCACCGCCTCCCCCGGCTTATCACGGCAGTTCCCAGAATGGTTATGGAAACGGCTATGCCGGCGGTCGTGGGAACTATGGAGGTTCATACGGAGCTGCATACGGAGGTCCGCCTGGTGCAAATCAGGGATATAACCAACGACAGGCACCACCCGGACCGCCCCCAAATTATGCAGGCCGGTACAATAACGGCTCAGCTGGTTATCAAGGACATAATAACCGCCCTCATGACGACGGGCGAAATAATCGTGGAGGACGTGGCCGTGGATACGGCCCCAGGGGATGAGAGGCAAGACGGAGTGGTTTTAAAAGGCGTTTGGAGGCTACGGTTATGTAACAACAGATACGGGCCCAGCGGTTCTCATGTGGAAATAAGAATTGTCTCGCAAAATACACTTTCACTAGAAACTCCCCAGTCCATGTTCGGAACGCGCTTCTCGCGATGTCACATCAACTATGGTCCACCTACCCCACCCAATCTGAGGTACTGGTTAACGTGACCCTTGAGTCGTAGCTCACCACGAGCTATGCATTCCAAATATACTCAATACTAATAACAAATTAACAATAGCTATTCCCTCTGTCATGTCAACTTCCCATCCGCTTCTCCAGCTGTTACAAATGGCTAACGTCCTGTTCAGAGCATGACGTGGTAGTTTGGTCTAATCTAGCCATGCTACAGTCCCACGTTTCTGATCTCTTCCTCGATGTATTCTTGCAGTCTCGTCTAGGTCCTTGTGATGCTTAGTGCAGTATCCGCTAAAGATGAACCACGTTTCAATGTTTTGCAGTAGCTCGAGTAATATTTCTTGCTATGGTGTCGTGCTTCCCTTTCGCATATCTGCCACAACCTGCGGGCCTGCCAAGTTTAAGGCACTCTACTCCAGGGTATCCTCTCATTGAGTATTCTCAGCTTTATGGTTGGTCCAGCATAATTTAAATCATATTTTTTCAAGGCCGTGGATTTCATCCGCCAGTCCACGACCTCCTCGTAGACTAGGTTAATACACGTAATACATTACATCCAGAGGTTGATAAAACCAGGCATCGCCCCCACAATACCCCTCTCTAATAAGGCCTCTACAGCCTACCTAGTGGTCCTAGTATAACCCCTAGTGGAGATCGATCCCTCCACCGCTCTCTCATCTGCCAAGAAACTTGCACCTAATTATGACAACGGTAATATCCCCTGGTCTAGGGTAAAGCCAACTAACTAAACTAACCTGACCTAACTGTATGGTCTTTTCGATGAATGTTTCAAATTTCAGGACAGGCACACAGGCTGGCTTATAATTTGTAGGCTTTTACGGGCCAAACAGGCTTCCCGGAGAGACCCCTCATTTTGTAGGTGGAAGAGGCCAGCCCCCCCCCCCCCCCAAGGTAACCGTTGGAAGCTTAAAACGTCCACACACCAAGCCTTTAACCTAGTCGCAATCTTGTGTGTCCGCGCGGTGCGCCAAGGATATAATCTTCAGACGTCGCGAAGGAGGAATGCGTATGGGCAGAATTAACTCGACCAGATTATTCGCTTCACAGTACATTGCCCACATCAAATCCTACCTCGTTACCATATATATCTATTTTAGACCAGATCCAACCCCCCGACATTAGGTTATCTTATCTGCACACCTCTGGCTGCTGTTCGCTGCTCGTCGACAAAGGCGTTTCGTTTGCTCCAACTTGTCACAAATATCGGAAATATCTCAGTTGCAGGTATAACTTGGCTTGTGTGGACGAGCTGCGTGAACCACCCGTGCATACTTTGGTCTACTGTGTGGTATGATTTACTAATTGTCGTCCGCGGCGAGCCTGTTGTGCGAAATTGACCCAGGAGCAAGACGATATCTGCGATTCGAAATTACGCTCCGCTTCTCTGCTCGGGGCTCTAAAACACTCAACTTTGCCCTAACTTGCTTGATGGCGCCGTCATGACGATACGCGACTGTTAGTAACCCGTAATCGATCACAAGATGAGCAGTGATGCCGAGCTGGTCGGTTCTCTGGTCGAAAGACTCACGACGAGGGTAAATGCCCAATCCTTCCTTACAAGCATGACGTTGAAACTAACACGCGCCGGGCGTGGTTTCTACTTTCCGTGCTACTGTTTGGGAACCCGTGTGAACTTCCTTACTGACGTTCGTCTCTGAATAGCTCCCACACCGCACCGGCACTCACAGTTCCGAACTCAAACATGACGATATCGTTACCCTTACCCGCGAGAGCATCGTGAAGCTCAGCACGACCTCCATAGCGATTGTTCTTCACTCGCTAGTTTCGCTGCTTGAGGAATTGGCTCGGCCCTTCAAGACCGTATCGCTCCATCCGTTCCATTACCTCCAATCGGAAAAGTATATCATTGCGCTCGCTGCCGATTGCTGTTCCGCCCACTGGCAGGCGCTCCGTCAGTCCAGTGCATCTTCCGCCGTCTCTCCAGGTGCCGCCACCGCGGGCGAGCCGGTGTTGCCCCGAGCCCTCGACGACAAGCTGGTGAAACGCGTCATCGGCCATCTGAAGATTCTTGTCGAACCGATCCCAGAAGGATATGTCATACCTGCGAAGGCAATATTAGAGGACGATTATGTACACGAAATACTAGATCCGAAATATGAAGAAGCGGCCCGCGGTCATATCTCGTCGAGCGGGTCCGACACCGCTCGGGATACACTGAGTTCTCGAGAACAGGATGAAGGCATGGAGGACATCGATCCACATATCAAGACTATCGTCGAGTTTCTGAGCGCGTCAAACTGGGTGGCATCCTTCGACTTCATCAGACATGCCTTGCACAACAAGCGAGCGACCAACTCCTCACAAGGGCCTACATCACAGACCCTGTCGAGTTCCGAAGAGGATAGGGGCCTTCTAATATTTTTGAAGTTTCTTTCGTACCTGTGGGTCGATTCCCAGAAACTAGGCTTCGTCTTGCAAGAGCTCAGCTCTGTCTTCCTCCACTTTCGGAGGGTATATCAGAACACTGTGGTTCTTATGGCGCCGCTGCTTATTTTCAAATGGATCGAGCACTATCCCCGGGAGTTTGTGCGGCTGCACAGCCAGCGCAGGAAGCTCGAAGGCGGACCGGACACGCTGGCCGATATGACCCATTCCCTAGGCGACAGTGGCAAGAGACGGTCGTCCCTCTACCCGTTCCAGACCACTCTCCTTATGCTGATACCCGAAGTATTCGAGGTGGCAAGTAGTCTCCGAGAGGCCAAGGGTAGTAACATGGCTAAAAGGGTAGCCTTCCTAGAGGGACTCAGGAAAGGGTTACGGAATAAAAACGAAACGGCCGGCGTGTGTCTGGTCATTCTCCTTCGCGCTGCCCGGCACTTCCCACCAGACTCGGACTCGGCATTCTTGAGCTACGTAATGGACGTGCAGGACGAGCTTAAAGACGCTGTTTTCCGCCGGCATCATGCGGCTGGGGACGGCATCCTATTTGAGCAAGATTTAACTACTGCCGCACTAATCAGTCTGATACATCTTAATCTTGATGTCTATGTAGATACCCTGACGCAAACCTGCGCCCAACCTTCTGCTCCTCTATCGTTCAAGGTCGCCATCATGCAGACATGCTCGTACTTTGCCCGACGGCATGATGCAAAAAACTACCGCCGTCTCTTCGTTGCCGTAGCTGGATTTATCCAACATCAGTTAAAGGTGGGTTGTGACAAGTCGAGAGTCGCACGAGTGAAACGCTAACGAGTCTAGGCAATGTCTGCGGTCTCGACAGATTTATACATAGGGACACATCGGTCACACCGCAAGCCATCAGCTACCGACACAAAGACGTCGAATGAGATTGTGATCTGTAACATTCTGAAGTTCCTCGATGCTTCTCCGCTAAGCCTCTTCGAGAGCACGTCGCCGGAAGCCAAAAGTTCAGACTCGTTCTACGAGGAGATATACGAATCGTTTGTTTCCTGTCTGGTGACCGCTAATGACACTGTGAGGACCTTGTCTCGGGCCGTGGCTGAGAGGATATTGCCAACCAACGGTCTACTGGCGTCTGTGCGCCAAGCTACGCCTCTTGATTCCGACGATTTCAAGCTAAAATTCTGGAGGCTTACGTACGCAAAGAACCTCCCAACCCCCTGGTAGCAGCTCCCGGGCTAACCCCCTTGTCAGGTCTCTCGTCCTACTGGACATGTGCGACAAATATTATCAGCAGGAAGACATTTCGGTTCTGAAGTCGATATATTCCTATCTGGAGTCGAGTCTGGTTCTTCTCTCTTCTTGCAGAGTAAGCCTCGTTCACAGTCCTGTCCTTCACCAGCCAACCATCTAATATGCTATAGGAATTGTGCAGGTTGGCTGAAGATTTCCCCGAGCGAAAAGCTGTCACCATCCGGGCAGAATCGCTGTTGCTCGTCGCTCTCTGCTCGCCAGAGATCGAGACTTGCCGGCTCGTAACTGCTTCCCTAGGTCTTTGGAACGAAGAATGTCTAATGCTATTGAGGGAGAGCCAAGGAACAAATGTGGCAAGTTTGCTGCAACTTCCCAACAGCGAAATATACGCCGAAATTGCTTCGCGCGGGTTTCGATTTACCGGTATGATGGCGTTCCAGAAGCGTACCCGTGCGCTGTTGCGGCGCATTACTTCCCCTGGTCCTGGCATACTCGATGCTTGGGAACGCGCATTCGAGAAGTGGATCCACTTATCGAAAGACGTTTCAACCTCGTCCGTTGATAGCGTGATCGATGAGGAGGCATTCCTCGAGTGGCGAAACCTTTCCGGATTTCTGGCCTCGTTGGGTGGCATATGTACCGCTGAACAAGCGTATGGCACCTCGGATGATCCCGCCATTAGTGGGCTGAAGTGGATCGACCGGGTAGCATCCGACGATTCGGAAGAGCCTATCCTCTACAGGTACCTCCGCCTGAGCACGCAGCTTCTCGCATGTTCGAGCGTCCGGGTAAGGGAGACGATGAGGGATGTCCTCTCTACGGAGATATCACCCAGCTTGTATCAGCCACTATTCAAGGCCCTCGAGTCAGAGCTTGACGTACTCTTTACCGGCGCGTTGGAGGCGTCCGGCAAAGGTCAAGATGCCGAGATCATATTTGCTGAACAAGCTGCTTCGCTCCTCAGGACGCTTGTAGAGAAGCTAGAGTCACCTTCTGAGCTCGGTGCCGCCGCAACGGTCGACTTTGGCTCTCTCTGCCTTAGCTTTGTCAAGTTTCTCGATGGCGTTGCGGAGAGTGCTGCTAGTCTGAGGGTAAAGATCAAGACCTGTCAGCTCTGTGAGTCTGTAACCCGCAAGAAGGAGCACTTGAATTTCCGCGACGACATAAGGAAACGGAATCAGTTATTAGAGTACATCTTCGGCTGGATCGCACGGCCGCGGTCTGCTCGGACCGACGCGGCTAGCATGTCAATTCGACAAGATGAAGCGGCGCGAGTCCAAAAAGACTTGGACAGGGCTTGTTTCCGGTGCCTTGCCGGCTTGACCTATAGGCTTCCCCTTCAGCCGGGCGAGGGGCAGACCGATGCGGGCACTAACGAGCTCAAATCTCAAATGTTTCATACGTACTTCAACCGATTCCTGTCCCTTCTCAATCATGAACCCACAGACAACGGAGGAGATATGCCGTCCCGCGATGAGACGGGATCTACATCTGCGCTTGCAATTACTATCCTCTCGAATCTTCTGAGCGCAAATATTGACGTCGGACTGAAACATTCCTTGAGTATTGGATACCACGAGAACGTTGAAATACGTACCGCTTTCGTGAAAGTACTGTACAACATTTTGGTTCAGGGAACAGAATTCAGTACTTTGTCTGACAAAGCAGTCAACGAAAAATACAATGCCCTGTTGCAGGTAAGACAGGATTGCCACGGAATAACCATGTGTCCACTACTGATATACCTGTTTAGCTGCTCACACAAGATATGAGCCTAGTTACCGCCATCAGCGTCGCATGTCCAAGCAGCGAGGTCGAAGAGCTGACTGTATCCTTACTTAATATCTTCGAGTCTCGCGGTCTTACGTTTGAGCTCATGGAGGCGCTAATCAAGCAAGAAATCGAAGATACTGGTACGTGCCAATTCGCCGCCTCTCAAGACTGCGCTTGCGCTAACTTGCTCCTGTGTTAGAAAACGAGGCGGAAATTCTTCGACGTAACTGTGTTGCGACGAAAATGCTCTCTCTTTATGGCAAATGGAAGGGGTCGCAATACCTGAAGATGACGTTGCAAAAGGTAGTCGAAAGGTTGATGCTGACATCACAGGATCTGGATCTCGAGCTGGATCCGTCAAGGGTTTCCTCGGAAGAGGAGTTGAAGAAAAACGCTATGCAGCTACGAATCGTCGCCAAGGTTTTTATCGATGACATCTGCGCCTCTTCTGTTAACACGCCTCCATCTTTCCGCAAGATCTGCAGCATTGTGAGTCTCCCCTTTCCCGTGACGTACCGCCACTTGGTGGGAAAAGCTGACACTTTTAAAGATCTGTTCTGCTGTCCTCCCGAGATTCCCGGATGCTAAATACACTGCAGTCGGAGCGTTTGTCTTTCTCCGATTCTTTTGTCCGGCTATCGTAGCACCCGAATCAGAGAGACTTGTCAGTGAGCCTCCTTCGAAAGAAATGCGCCGAGGCTTGCTCTTGATCGCCAAAGTCATACAAAATTTGGCAAACAACGTGTTATTCGGGGCCAAGGAGCCATACATGTCTCCGCTGAATGACTTTCTTGCTGAACACATATTCAGGGTGACGGCATTCCTTCGGGAGATATCGGTAAGGGGTTTATGTTTGTTTTCGTCTCTAGCTTGCTGCTGACCCTTGGTTGAATAGGTGCCCCCCGACAGTCTCGATATCTCACAGCCGGGGATGGAATCATTCGATTTTGGCTCTTGCGTTCTCCTGCATCGGTTCTTGTATGAGCACTGGGATAATGTTAGACAGCGGCTCATGTCGCAAGAACGGAGGGAGCAGATTCGCACACCTATCGAGGCATCGCGCAGCCGTGCCCCTGTTGTCGAGCTACTTCGTACGCTCATAACCACTCTGGGGCCTCCTTCACTCGCTGTCACGTGGAATCGGCCACAGATCTCGGCAAACATCCTGCCCACTTACTCTAGGTTCCAGCATTTCATGTTGCGGAATGCCTTCCGTGACACGGGCTCCTATATAACGTCGCGAACTATATATGACGGCGGCGAAACCAAAGTGGGTGTCACATTTGGCCAGGCTCGACGGGGACCGTTTGCTGACATTGACTGTAGGACGGCCTTTCGGTAATCTGCATCATCCTTCGTCATATTGACCACGAATCGACAGATCATGATGCCTTGCTGTTTGCTTATCTCAAGGTCAGTAGCGATAGCAACTCGCTGCAGTCCGATTCTCGCCGCGCCACTCTGCCTTTTGTGTCGCTGCTAACCTTATTGGCAGCTTGCGAGTCGTCTATGGCACAAACCTTTCGGCATACTTGTCGATGCAACCTGTGATAATGGCTCGACCGACTACCATGACACACTCATCAAGAGGCTCGAGGGACTGACCCCGTCGGAGATAGCATATAACCTCTGTAGACTATATGTCTATAACATGAACAGCACTTACAGGTATGACCTCGCGCGGCCTTTCGGGATGTAGAGAGACTCATTGAACCCAGGAAAACATTCCGGCGCAATATGCGTGCATTTGGCAGACGCGACCTTAATTCGGCCGAGAAGTCAAGAATGGAAATCCACCTCCTAGGAACTCTCCAAGACCTCCAAGCTCATTTCCACCTGAGTCAACTCCACCTGCCGAAGGAGACAATCAGCGTCGTGACTGATACTCGTTACGTATTCCAACCCGTCACCCGGCTTTCTAAGACCAAAGGAAAGATTGAGGTGTCGATTAAGGTGGGCAGTCAGTTCGTCCAGGTCACAACCATTAGAAAGCAGGAAGTGCATCCTGGCCAGCGCCTCAATGCCATCATCAACGATATATTCCGTCTTGGCGACGTAGATGAGGCCCCGACCTCGATTGCAACTGAAGATGACTCCGCTTTCGGCCTCCGGGCGGACAACGGCAAGATCGTCATGTACTTCCAGAGTCAGAAGAAGAATGACATCCTGCAGTCTATCAGAGCAGCCAAGGCAAAATATGGGAAGGATACCAGAACCGTGAAGCCATTCGAAAGACTCATTCGCCCACAAGACATACCCGGGACCCTCCTGAATCTAGCCCTGATTAACCTCGCCGCACCTGATTCAGGCCTCAGGATCGCGTCTTATAACCTCCTCGGCGCTCTCTGTCAAGCTTTTAGATTCAAGGCGGCATCCAAATTCGTCGGCGTCAGAGGTAAGCCAAATCCATCATGTTCATCTAGCCCTCTCACACCACCGCGACTAATATACATCCCAGATGTGCACATACCGCCCGACCCTAACCAGTTCATCGTGAACATGAGCAAGACCCTAGCCCAGGAAGAGCCCCAGTTGACTTCGGATTTCCTCAATGAGTTCTTTGCTAGCTGGGGAAACTTCTCGGACGAGCAGAAACCATTAAGCCTTGCGTATATGGCGCCCTGGCTAACCAGCCTGCGATCTTCGTTCCTCAATGACGAATCCGACAGTGAACGAGGAAAGGAGAGGATATCCGCCATCTTCCAGAAACTGATAGATGCTACAGCCTCGGAATCTTCGCTCTACCTCACGCTAGAACACACAGTCTGGCCCGCCATCTATAAAGATGAAACGCTCTTGGACCTATTCCTCGAAGAGGTCATCAAGGCCGCTCTAGCGGTCGGGCCTTCTGACGAGCACACTCAGGCCCTCACGTCTACCATCATCGCCATTGGGACGATAACACTACGCGGAAAGGTCATATCGCGTCTGCGGAAAGCCCTGAACCGGTCTGTGCTCCGGCCAACCAAGTATCTCCCTGACAATGCCGTTTGGGACGAGATTTGCATCCTATTACAGTTCTGCCTCGCACTATCCTTCGACTGCGGCGTACAGTCCCAATTGTACATGCCTGAAATATTCCACGTCGTGACCATGTTGGCCAACGTCGGCCCGATGGAAGTTCGCTCTTGCACCCATCGTCTATTAATCAACACACTCCATGCAGCCTGCACGTCCTTTAAGCTAGACGATGCCAAGTTAACCAAGCTACGGAGCATATTGGACGTGGTTTCAGACCCTAAAAGTGAATTGTTCACCGCTCCGATGAGCATAGCCCGAGACGAGGTCTCGATGGCGACGATGCATGAGGCCGGTCAGACACTGGCAGCGACGGAACAGCTTGCCATTCTACTTTTCGATACGTGCGCTGTGGCAGCGCCGTCGGTCGACTTGGCGAATGCCTGGCGGTCTAGGTGGATGAGCCTGGTGGCCAGTACGGCCTTTCAAAACAATCCGGCGATACAGCCCCGCGCCTTCACGGTGATGGGTTGCCTTGCGCGGGAAGAGATCGACGACGATTTGCTCTATCAGGTTCTAGTGGCCCTTCGACACAGTATAACACGCTTCGGCGAGGACGGCTCTACGGAAATGCTCATCGCCGTCATCACAGCACTATCCAAGATGATCGTCAAGTTGACCTCGGCATCTCGCTACGGACTACAACTGTTCTGGCTTGCCATGTCTCTGATCCGCCTGATGCCAACCGCGCGCCTTTTCAACTATGCCACTCAGCTGCTCGAGGCTGTGTTGACCAACATCGGTATTTCGGCCGAGCTAAGGAGTGAGAAGACGGCAACATTCCTCTTGCAAGGTCGTAGTACCCTCGAGGAGGCCACCCTCCCTCTGGATGACGTATACGGCATCCATTTCACACCAGATAACTTCCATTTCGCCGTTTGCGCCTGTTTGGTCCGTGGTCTCACCGATGCGACCACCAAGGCCTCTACGCTGCGAGTTTTGGCTACCTTTTTGGAACTGACAACTAGCTCTCTCGCGACCAGGAGTCCGAGGGTGTCGTCCAACGCATTCCTCCTCTCGCCATACATGGCCTTGATACAGTCCAGGGTGGTCAACCCGGATGAAATCAAAGAATGTTTATGGCTGGCCGGTTTCAACCCAGCGAGTGTGGTCAATCTCACGCTGGAACGTGATATACGTCATACGGAGGTTATTAGTGATCAAGATCTTCTACTCCACACCGCCATCGAGCTCGTGGATTTCCAGGATCTGGAGGACGATGTTCAGACTCATATATTGGTGTGGCTCATCGAGCTGGCCGGGGAGAGGCCGGCGGTCGTGATTCCCATGTAAGTTACATGCCGCAGTTTAACCCTTCTATCTTCTAGCTCTCGGTATACTGACATTCATCACTAGGTGCCCCGCCATCTCGTCGTTCCTTGATCAAGTGCTTCTCCATGCTCAGAATCCAGCGGCGATGAAAGCAGCCCATACACTACTCAGGATAATCACCTCAACCCCGCAATATGCAGATGCTAGAGAGGATCACGAGGTTCTCACTGATGCTCTGGAGGAGATGGGATTCGAGGGCCTACAGCGATCACATTCCTTCTTGCAAGCTCAAGAATTCGACAAGCAACTAATAGGGCTAACAGAGAAGCTGATCGAAGTGAGTTTTTTTCAATCCATATCGCATGTCTATACGATGTGGTCTTTCGGATGATACAAAGCGCTAACAAGAGACACAGCTCATTATCATGTGAAGACATATGAAGTCTACAGAACGGAGGCCTGGCGTTCTGTTTAACTAGTTATATTCCGTGGCAGCCGAGTAAGAGAGAGGAAATGAGATTGTTGATACGCCTTTGCGCATTTTGATAAGTTGGAAGGTCAACAAGGCCAATACGTTCGAGCGAGCGAACCAAAAATTTGAAGAGATATAGGGGATTGGAGCTTAAAACCCCGCGTTGGTTGATGTTGGTGGTATCATATTTTCCCGACTTTGATCATTTAAATTTTAAATAAGTACATAAAACTTGGAAAATTGAATGATAACGAAATTATGATTGATGAAATCCCAAAGTCTTCGTTTGATACTCTAAGACGTTGTATGACTTCTCTAGCAAAAAGAAGAAGAGAATATCATCATTCCAGCGCAATATAAAAAGTGAAAAAAGATGGATAGATGTAAAAAGATATGTTGCGGTGAGTGCGGATCGAACGCACGACCTTCAGATTAATGATAAGATTGAAGTTTAACTTCAGTCTGACGCTCTCCCAACTGAGCTATCCCCGCTTGATGGTGAATATGGTTGTTATCAAGATACATCACGTGGAATCTAGTTGATTACTCGTAGTAGTAGGTATGCTACTAGTCAAGACAGGATTATGTTTTTGTACATTTGTGCTAGAGTTTTAATTGGAGTAGGGTTTTGTGTTAGGTTAGGTCGGACTAAAGTAGAGAGGCGTTATTGTTTTCCTAAGAGAGGTCGTTTCTGTGTTATACTCTTGCCGAACGAACTACCTGTACGTGTATTAAGCCACCGGGTGACGTGCGACGTAAACAGAGAGGACGACGATGTTATTAAAATGAGAACGAATAGCCCGATGATAACAGCAGAAGGGCCTGCTGAAGTTTTCCTAACATGTTTACTTGTATTGGGTATAAAAGCTGCCTAACATGCCACATATCGTATGCACATGATAATGTTTTTATAGGGTAGTGTCCCCGGGCACATCTGCGCTGGTGACCTAGTCACATACATTAACTCTGGATGGAGTCTTGAATAGGAATAACCTTTTACTTTACGAGAATCAAATTCCATTCCCGCTGTGGGCAATGCCCCGGGGATCTACCTAGTCAGTATATGCTAAATTAACCTTTCTTAAAGCATATATTGCTTGCATGCCATGCGAGTTTCATGGCGTGTAGAACTTTGTCATGATGCGACGTCCTTGCCCCACGTTGCATATTCCCAAAAGCGTAAAAAAAGTCACAACAAGAATCATAATTATTTTACCTACTCCTGTCTAAATTCCATTCGACGGTGACACTCTTATGGCCAACACACATAAATGAGCTCGTGTCAAGTTGACGTCAAACCATTATGGGGGCCCAGCTGACATCATGTACCGGCATCCATGTGACTGTGACACCCGCCATAACTTGATGGCAGCTGCTTAGCACTTCCGCCTAACCTAATCCTCGAGCTCTCCTAGCTTAACCTAGGTACTGTTTGTTAGGCCTGTTCTCAGTAAGCCGGTACTTGAGCCATTGCCTCATGCACCGCAAATGAGCAGGTATATTAGGCCACGCAGGTACAAATAGGGAGCCGAGGGACCAAGTACATTCCTTTGCAGACTGCTGGGACACGACCAATAATCAGCCCCGGTGACCCAAACCACATCACGCTAACAGGGGATATGCTTCCCTCGCTTGTCATTGCACGCTTGTCATTACACCTCGCATACACTGAAATTACATTACCTATCAAGCTATCTGTCCCTCTTGAAGCTCCTTAAACCACTCGGGCTCGGGGGCTTTGCTGTTGTTCTTCAATCGCGACTCTCACGCCTTTCCTGCCATGGAAATAGCTTCTCTCAATCCTTTCTAAGTTGTATACACCTTCACATAGCTGCTGCGACCGCCACCATGAACGGCCATTTCGCTGCGGTCGGCGATGCGCCCTCCGAGGCGCGATATGAGCATGGCGTCCAAGTCATTGACGAAGATAAGGAGTTCAAGTACGCCGTCAAACCCCCGACGACCACCCTCTGCGTGCACATGTGCTGACCAAACATGCTTTATCTGTGTGCAGTTCTAATTTAAGCTCGTACCTGACGGCTACCCAAGTTGCTGACGCCGGCTTCAACTACCACCTCATCTCCGTTTTCGGGTCACAGTCCACGGGAAAGTCGACCCTCCTGAATAATCTCTTCGGAACCGAATTCAATGTCATGTCCGAGACAGAGCGTCGCCAGACTACAAAGGGAATATGGATGTCCAAGAACAAGACGACCTCGATGACGGACAACATCCTGGTAATGGACGTCGAGGGTACCGATGGACGTGAACGCGGCGAAGATCAGGATTTCGAGCGAAAGAGCGCATTGTTTGCTCTCGCCACTAGCGAAGTCCTGATTGTCAATATCTGGGAACACCAGGTTGGCTTATACCAAGGAGCCAACATGGGTTTGCTGAAGACCGTATTCGAGGTCAACCTGCAACTGTTCCTGAAAGACAAGCAGTATGTCTTGGGAATGACAGAATTGACGGTTCCTGGTGCGATTGCTGACATTCTTGACCAGGTCTACCCCGAGGTCCCTCTTGTTCTTCGTGATACGTGACCATATTGGCAACACCCCTTTGGCCAATCTACGAAACACTCTGATCCAGGACCTTTCCAAGATTTGGTCGTCTATATCGAAGCCTCAGGGGCTGGAGAAATCTCGCATCGAGGACTACTTTGATTTTGCTTTTGCTGCGCTCCCCCACAAGATTCTTCAGCCCGAACAATTTGTGAACGAGGTGAAGAATCTTGGGAAACGATTCGTTGCCGGTAACCGCAACGCCAAACAACAGATAGAGCATGGTGAACAAGAACTCGAAGGCGGTGTCTTCTTACCGGAATACCATAGAAGAATCCCTGCCGATGGTTTCTCTGTGTATGCCGAGGGTGTCTGGGACCAGATTGTCAACAACAAAGATCTCGACTTGCCTACGCAACAAGAACTACTTGCGCAGTTCCGATGCGATGAAATCTCGCGAGAAGTGCTCATCACTTTCGACGCGGCCATTGGACCCCTGGAGGAACAACAAAGCGAAGCGTCTCGCATCGGCAAACCCCTTGTGATTGCTGATTTGGGCGAAACCGGAAAATCCACTAGGGTCAAATGTGTAAAGGCCTTTGAGACGCAGGCCAGCAGATACCATAAGGCTGTTTATGCGCGCAAAAGGGGAGAGCTCGAAGGGAAGATCGATCAACGGCTAAAGGCGCTGTATCAGGGTCAACTCACGGCTGCTCATAAATCTGGCGTGTCTTCCTTTAGTGAGGCTGTGTCTGGCACGGTGAAAATGGGTCAGAAATCAGGAGCTGCATACGAGTTTGCCGAAATTGTAGCCACAGAGAAAGAAAAGGCCCTCGATCAGTTCAAGTTGGAAGTCCAGAACTTGGTCATCGAGGGCGTTGCGTGGACTAATTTCAATTCTCAGCTAGTGCTTTTTGAAAAGGAGCTGGACCAGGTCAGCTCCCGCTTGCGAAAAGAGGAGATGCGCAGACTTGCTACTCGCGTGGAACGATGGGTCAAGTCGCGCCTTGGGGATGCTGTAGGCGTCGAATTCAACAAGCTCGGTTCCGGAAGGGGCGGAACAGGTGCGCCAGAAGACGGCGAGAAACCACCTACCGAGAAAGACCTTTGGGATCGTATATGGAATGTTTTTATCTCCGTTGTCGGAGAAGCTGAAAGCCGCTTTGCCGACCGAGCGAAGAGCTTCGAGGCAAGTGAGGCTGAAGTTCAAGTTGGGCTTTGGCGCCTCAGACGCAAGAGCTGGGTTGCTCTGAGGGAGAAGGTAGAGGAGGAAGTCATGGAAGGAAATATACTTCTTAAACTCCGCGAGAACTTTGAGGACAAGTTTAGGTACGATGAAGCTGGAGTTCCGCGAATATGGCGACCTGCCGACGACATCGAGGGCATCTATACGCGAGCGAGGGAGTCGACTCTTACTCTCATCCCCCTGCTCTCAAGGTTCCGACTCTCCGAGACTTATGCTCCGCCCGATCTGCCTAGCTTCATCGGACATCAGCCTGCCGGGGCAGAACCCGAAGATGAGGATGATTTGACCCCTATTGGTGGTGTGGATGAGGAAGATGGCAAGAGCCTCGAAGAAGAAATGACCGTCTTGAGCGAAGGGAAACGACAGGATTTGGTGGTCCGGTTCAAGAAGACGGCCGACGGTGTCTATGTGGAAGCTAAACGAAGTGCCATTGGTGGAGTTGCCCAAGTGCCGTTGTATTTCTACGGAATACTCTTGGCTCTGGGGTGGAATGAGCTCCTGACGGGTAAGTGAAGCCACGGAAATGACAACCAGGTTCATTTGATTGCTAACTTCTGTCTAGTCTTGCGCAACCCTGTTCTCTTCCTATTGCTTATTATAATGGCCGGCGGAACTTATCTCGCGTATAACCTCAACCTACTCGGGCCCATGATGCAGATGAGCAGTGCCGCCTGGAACCAGGCACTGGATATCGGAAAACAGCGGCTCCGAGAATTTCTGGAGAACAATGAGACGGCCCGCCAGGCCATGTCCATGCCAGCTCGCGATAGCGATTCCATCAGTTTGGACACGTTGGACAGCCGTGGCAAGAAGTCTCGAACATCCGTTGTTGATGATGACGACGATATTTAACCAAGGAGGCAATGGCATAAGTGCGTGCGTGTGTGTGTGTGTGTGTGTATTGCTCATGATGGAACGATGCAGGATACATAGAATAGTATACAATATGTCAGAATAACTTAAACATGATGGACGACCAACAATTATATATCATCCATTCCTAACCCATTGTTTATACCGTACGCCCAACGCCTTGGTCCTTGGATGAATGCGATGCTAAAGTGCTGTCCGTATAAATCAAAATGCTTCTAACCCGGCTGGTGTGCCGAACCACGCCCCAAGCTCATCGGCATCCTTTTCTCTATCTCCGTTTGCCACGAAGAAATCTGTCACACGACTTGTCGACTCATCCTCGTCGGTAGGCCAGTCTACCTTGACACCACCCTTCAGCTCCAACATATCCTTTGCCGTACCCCAACTAAACCTGCATTCGGGCCCCCAGCCGAACACCGGATGCATATTCTGTTTCAACCAAGTGACACACCGCGCATCAGAAGGATATCCCGAGCCCCAGGTCGGCAACTCCTCCTTTTCCTCCCCATCCCTATCCCCATCCCCCGCACCAGCCTTCGCCCTCGCCTCATACAAAACCTCCAACGCCGCATCACGCGTGACCTTGGCGCAAACACTGGCCGCACTAACACACGGATACAAACTATCCGCCTTCTTCGCAACCGTAATCTTCAGCGTTGGGAAAAGTCTCTCGAGCCGTTTCTGATACGCAGCCGGCTGCCCAATAGTATCGACATATAACTCGCGAACATTGACGCCCCGCGCGAGCACGCCGCGCACAAGATCAGCCGTGGCGTCCATGGCCTGCGCGTTGAGATTGTAATTGGCGCCTCCGGGACGCAACATGCCCGCGCCGATATCGCGCGCCGAGAGGCTGGATACGGCCCAGCCGCAGACGTCGTGGAGGTCGGTGGAGGGCGTGCAGAGGATTTCCATGAGGCGGGAGCGGACGGTGGGCGTGAGGACTTTGGAGTCGTCGAAGTGGTGGGTTTGTTTTAGGAGCGGTTCGGAGCATGTCAAGGGCAGGTAGAAGACGCCGTAGACCATGGGGCCGAGAACGGGGCCTCGGCCGGCTTCGTCGACGCCTAGGACGCAAGGGGTCGATGGGTCGAGACTGGGGGGGATCGGGGAGAAGTGTGTGTATGAGGCGCCGAGGAGGGTGGAGGTGTGGTGGATGGAAGGGGGGATGAAGATGTTTGTGGGGGGCGTCTCGTGGGTTTCGTCTATTGGGGTGTCTTCCATTGTGAGGGGTCTTTTGGTGGTCGGGTCGTTTTTTTCCTCGTGGTTGGGCGGGGCAAGGCTTTTTTATCTTTTGTAGATATTTCGGGGGGATGGAGGGTGTGATAGTTCCTAGGAAGTAGGTAGGTAGGTAGGCTACCTAATTGTCTGGTGTTTCCTCTCTTTCTCTGCTTAGGTGGTTTTCTTCTTATTTCCAATTGGATGTGGTCAGTAGCAGAGATAATACGGAGAGCGAATTGAATGATGTTTACGTGTGTGGTGGATGTATCTAATTCCTAATGAAATATCTAGGATTAGACAAGTTGGTAATTGGTAAATTGCTAGAAATTCACAAGTATCTTACCAAGGTTACGAGTATATGTGGATTGGTTCCTGAATGATCTGAACCCGACGCGTCATGGCGCGTTCAATTACAGATGGCGCGTTAAATGGGTACGTGTACTTGGGTTGCGCGGGTCTGGCTACCACAACGGATTGGCTCTTTAACCACCAAGGTACCTGTTTTACTCACAGCTGAAGCCTGCCAAAGCCTGTAACTATTTGTACCTCTACATATCATATATGTGATGTACGAGTAGGATGTAACTTAGTGCTATGTTCTTTCCCTCTGACAATTCTTGCCTTCAAAAATTGTTTACGGCTCTACCTAATTGACCTCAGGTTTTTTCCCCTTCCCCCTTCAGTTGTCAGAGCTGGCGTGAAGCGTGGCTTATTCCCTGCTTTCCCTGCTCTGCGACCAAAAATGCCATCAGCCGTATGCAAAGAATATAGATGCAAATATTCGTAGCGAATGTTGTTTTTGCTGATTGATCATGATGTCTTTTTGACCAAAAACCAGCTACAGGCAGAGAGGTACTTAACCAAACACGCACCCTTTACCGACGTTGGCCTCAACTACGAATAGGTTGCAGTAAAAGCGGATGCCGTCGCCGTATCCAGAACGCACATGCAATATGTTACTGCCCAATATCCACTATAAACGTCTGACAGTCTCAAAGTATCACCGTGGCAGTGCACGTGGGGATACATGCATTTTATTGGACGCAGGGACATTGATCGCAAATACGTTTATTTGATGCACCACTTCTCCAGCAGCCTGTCAAGGCATATTCATGCCTCTAATCCATGAGACTCGAAACATATAGCCTAGGCTAGCTACTACGAGTATATCGCTTGAATCAAACTCGACCTTCCCCATGGTCGAGGTCTGCATTTCTCCGTCTTGAACAATGGATCCTGTTTCAGCTCTGGGCTTGGCTTCTAGCATCTACACCTTTGTCGAAGTTGGTTTCAAAGTGGCCCGTCAGTACAAGGATTTCCGACAGAATCGATCTATCGAAACTCGAGAGAACACTGAACGTCGCCTGCTTGCCACTGAACTGAAGACTATATCTGCTGAGCTCACTGAAAACAACGGACCGCCTCTGCTAAAAGGGCTCGGGGATGAGTGCAATGGTCTGTGCAGTGAGCTGCTGTCGCTTCTAGACAATGTGACTGTCAAGGATTCGGCGTCACGCCGACAGCGCTTAAAGGCCATTGTGAAGGAACGGTGGCGAGCGCCGGATATATCATCGCTCGAGAACAGGCTTAACAATCTCCGCACGCAGTTGGTGGTGAACTTGGTAAACACTATCAAGTATGACTCGAGCCCATACCTTTCTCACATGTGTGGTTTATATAGAATAGGAAGGAAACTCGGGCTGATGTGCAGTTTCCTTTAGAGAAAACCAAGTACAGTTTTTTGACAGACTTGATCAGCTCAGCCTTCAACTCCGCCAGCTTGCCGAGTTGCGTTCAGACCTGGACCCGGTCCTACAGATGTATCATGACGGCTCGGATCCGAAAACGGATGATAGGTTGGGCCCCCTCCTGCTGCGCCACCGAGATATGATGGCAAACTTTTTCTCCTACGGGGAGATTCTGTCTCGGTTGCAATTCAGTGGGATGGATGACCGAGAATATGCCATCCACAACCCGACCGAGGGGACCTTGACAACGGAAGGGGAACCGGATGATCAAACGCGATATACGACGGAGGCCTGGACAATGGAAGGGGAAGCGGATGGTCAGACGCAATATATGATGGAGGACCGGCTATTCCCCTGGCTTCGGGATGGTAGGGGCGTGTTTCATATTTCTGGAAAGGCAGGCTCCGGGAAGTCGACACTAATGAAACACATCTCCACACATGCCCGTACTCGCCACCATCTCGAGGAATGGGCAGGACAGCGAAAGCTAGTGTATGCGGCCTTCTATTTCTGGGTTGCCGGCAATAGTGAACAGAAAAGCCTGCTGGGCTTATATCGTTCCATTCTGCACGAGGTCCTCTCTCACGACACTAGCTTGATCCGGGTACTATTTCCGCAGTGCTGGCCCAATGGCCGATTCGCACCAGGCAGTGCCCACGGCATCGGTCAGCCCCGGAACATCGAAGCAGCATTCCATAGTCTTCTACGTCAGACGTCAAGGGACCAATATCGAGTCTGTCTTTTTATAGATGGTCTAGACGAGTACGAGGCTACTGGGGCGACTGACAGGGAAGCCTACTGGAAGCTTGCGAAACAGCTGGGCTCGTGGGCGGACGAGAGCAAGGGAAACGTCAAGCTTTGTGTTAGCTCGAGACCATACACAGAGTTTCTTGTCACGTTCAATCCGTCCTGGCATGCAGATCGAGAGCAGATACACCTCCACGAACTCAACCAGCGCGACATAGAAACTCACTGCCGCGTGGTGCTCCGGGCCGCACAAGAAGACTTTCCCGATATCTCGCGCCCACTAGACCAAGCAAGCTGCGAAGACGTCGCATGGCAGATCTCAGACCGCGCAGAAGGCGTCTTTCTTTGGGCCTTTCTTGTTCTTCGCATCATTCTCAACGAAGCGAGAAGAGGCGGTTCGCATGAAGACGTCCAACAGAAATTGGATGAGACACCAACTGATATGGACAAATTATACGACAAAATGTTCAGATCGCTGAATGGGGCAGAGAAGGAGGCATCGATTCGTCTCTGTGCTGCTGTACTGTCGAACCCGTTCGACGACGGCATAAGCGTGCTGTGTCTCAGGCGGCTAATCAACCGTAGCCTCGGGAAACCTAGAGTGCCTGATGATTACACGTTTGAAGACGCATTCTCGGACGCTGGATATGTTCTTCGCCACCTCGACGTCTGGTCTCATGGTATGATTGAGGCTCCTGGGTCCGACGTGCTGCTAAATCGACCTCCTAGGCCGTCATCTTCCAGTTCCTATCTTCCAGGACCCATGATAACCTGTGCTACTCTGTTAAAAGTAAGAGTTAAATTTCTCCATAGGACAGCGAGGGATTACTTACTGTGTCGGTGCATTTCCGAACTCGAATCGACAATAGAGGAGTTCATCTCGCAAGGTTCCCACACAGACCTACGATTAACCGAGTTGGCCATGATGGCACGCTTTGATTCTAATTATTACCGTCTCGCGGACCGCTCTCATTACTATCATTTCGCCTTTAAATTATTTGGGTTGAAAACATACACTGCTCTGTCACTAGCTGGAAAGCAGATGCACGGGTTTCAGCTTCCATGGGCCTCCGTCGTAGAACTTGTCAACTACATCTCTCCAAGTCTTTACCGTCTATCGCCGTATGATTACCGCTTTTTGTTGCGTGAAGTTCACAGGGACGACTCGGAGACAAAGCTCTCGGACCGGGTCTGTCTTGCGCCGTTTTTCGGCGTTATGGATGACGAGATCCTGAGGATACTCAAACAGAAGCGTTACGAGGATGAACGCGGTGTTATACTCCTCGGCGCCATACACTCTAGTCTGCTCTTTGGGGATCTGCCTCTGCTTGGGAAATTATCGTGCTCGGCTCTCATCGACGCTCTGGTGGCAAAAGGCTTCAGCGGCAGGGACCGCCTACGGACGAAATACACCATCAAATACCCTTTGAGATGCTATCGTGAACCACGTACAGTATGGTTAGCACTAGTATACGCTATTCCTGGTCTCTCCCAGCACGTCCCATATGATAAATTCATCCGTTACGTCGGCAATCTTGGCGAGCTTCTGCGCAACGAGCCACAAGCCGAGGTATTGTTCTTGGGTTGCGTAGGGCCAGACTACTACGACCCCTTGAGACGAAACGAATTTTTCATCACACTAGAGGATTACCTTCTCTCAAGGGGGACACCGGCGGGGCTACTTGATCAGCTACAGGACTGGCCAAGATACGATGAGAATGCCGGCGCTCCTCCTTGGGTAGCGGATACGTTGCGGGCAGAAGGAAGAGATTGGGGGATGATGACGTGTTGCAAAAGTGTACCGGATGAGGGTGAGTTGAGCGTGGCAATATCAAGGACAGAGATGCTTCCCTACAAAGAGCTTATTGACTACGGGTTCGAAATTCCCGTCAAGTTATCATTTCCAAAGGAATAGAATACCTACGTATAAATCAACCCTCAAGGGGGGAAGATTGATGTTGTTGTTAAATAAGAGGTGCAAAAGAATGTAGGTCAAGTTACCAAGTTACACAGAAGTTAGGCATCCTCAAGACATTCATAGATGTCCACGATACTATAAATCAGAAGACGAGAAACTTAGGGATGTAGTCGACCCCCCAACCTTTTACATTGCTGTCTGCTTAACCTGTTAAATTCAATCAGATCTACTTGATCGACGACTATCTAAACTACACAATACGGTATTGAGGGGGAAACATCTCTACTGGATGCGTCAGTTAACTAACCTATTACATATATCCAGTTAGTTACCTATCAGCCAAGGAGGGAATCAATTTATGAGTTTTAGAGTTTATTATTCTCCCACGCTGTGTAACTACTACCATGAAAGGTAGGCGCTATAGCTAAGGTACCTGTGTAGGTATGTAAGTGTAGTTACTCGTAGGTTACGTAGGTAACTTAAGTCATACATCTGAAAAACAAAAACAAAAGGTTTCTTTTTTCCCTCCTCCTCCTCCTCCTGCTCCTCCTCCTCCTCCTTATCGCCGATGTCTCTTTGATTTTAATCATTCATCTTCTTCCACCTTGACGATGCCCCGTTCTAACGCCTTCTGTCTCTCCTCGCGACAGTGGCGTAAAATATTTCTTAGGCAGTATGCTTCCTCGTCCACGGGCGGGGAGAGCTCCCAGTAGAACGCGTTCTCTTGGTCGAAATCTTGGTCATCAGCTGGTTCCCAGTCTTCGAATCCTGCCCAGGACATGTGAGCCGGCTTGGGATTTTTCTTGGGCCCTTTAGCTCCGCTCTGTCCCTGTCCCTGTCCCTGGTTATCAGAGATTGGGAAGAGAGGTTTGGTTTCCTCTTCGTCATCTTCATCTTCAATCTTGATGATGATGGGCTTGATATCCTCTTCATCGTCAGACTCGATGATGATGGGTTTGATATCCTCATCTTCATCAGACTCGATGATGATGATGGGCTTCTTGTCCTCGTCCTCGTTCTCGAGTTCGAGTTCGTACATTCGGAATAATTCGATATCCGCTTCGGTCTCCTCTATATCATCAGACTCGATGATGGGCTTGGTAACCCCATCATCATCAGACTTGATGCTGATGGGTTTGATATCCTCTTCATCATCAGACTCGATGATGATGGGCTTCTTGTCCTCGCCCTCGCCCTCGCCCTCGTCCTCGTGATCGAGTTCGTACATTCGGAAGAATTCGATATCGGCTTCGATATCCTCCTCCCACTCTCGGTATTCTTCCCACGACATATTTGCCGGTTTGTTATGTCTCTTGACCCTCTTGTTTCCATTCTGTCTTCCCTCCTCTTCTTCTTCTTCCTCTACCTCTGAAGCCGACCGCTTCAGACCCCTCATCTCTCCTTCCGCAGGTAGCGGAACAGCCCTCATCTCCTCTTCCGCGGGTGGAGGAACGGCTCGGCCTGCGAGCGGACTATCGGTCCCGTTGGACATTACGGAGAGGAGGAGATCCTCTGCCGATAGGGCGTGGTCGAGAAGGGCTCGTCGGACGGCTTTCGTGTTGAAGGTCTCTTCATCTTCGCGAGGGGCTCGGAGGTGGAGGTTGAGTTTGGGGAGTTTGGGGCCGAGGACGGGGACTTTGATGATAAAACTTTTGTTAGAACAATTGTTTGAAAAGGGGGTGATGAGGGGGATGACTTACATGTCATTTCGGCAACTGCTCTGAGAATATCGTACTGCAGTGAGGCGACTGTGTATTTATCCATGTCTAGTATGGTCATGTACTCGGACGCTACTAGTTGGATGTTCACTCGCAGTTCGCTGGTTTTACATTGGCTTCTGGCGTGGAGGAGAATGGTGTAGGCGAGCTCATCGTGTTCAGAGGAAGGCATGTTGAGCACTTTTACTTCTTTTTCTATATCTTAATATCTTGATGGAGTTGGGTTTAAAGGGTGACTATAATCAAGTTTAAGTGTGTTGTCGTGGGTGCGATTGTTGTTGTGTAGAATCGAAGCAGATTGTGAAAAAAAGGAGAGAGAGCGAAATGGTAAAACCCGTCGGAAACTTGGGATCCTTTTATAGACGAAATGTCCAGGAAAAGTTCTGTCGTCGACGATAACCTCAATGGTTGCTAGGTACATACATACATTGAGGTTTGTAGAATGGTTTACTGTCTAGTCTATGCAGGGCGGTCCAACCTCGCGTCCCTCGTACACGGCCGGCACAATAGGCGGCTATATGTTATCAATGGCTATTACATTCTCGATGTCAATGGAGTGGCGACTTGCTTGATTATCACACGACCATTCAAGAAGACCGTGTCGAGGAGGCCGGGACCGGTCATCCGGATGAGATACTCCCATCTTGACAATGGCGACTGGGTTAGGTCAGGGATTAACCTCATATTTACAGATTACAGATGAGGTGTATCTCAAGGTTGACGCCTGTATCGATAACAATGATGACGTTTTGCAACACGATATTTGTATTGTGGTCAGAATCTTCATCCCTACATACTCTCTTGCTGTTGTAGTGACCCTTGTTCCATTGACCTACGGACTCTACGGACTCTACGGACATGTGAAGTCAAGGTTAGGTAACAGAGGCAAACGGAACTACACAGTACATGGATTTTCTGTATCTATAGGACGAGAATGACCAAAACGGGTTTAACTGTGTCCTCTGAATCACTTCTATGACGCTACATTTTGCGATGAAGGCCGTGACGACGCTTGAAGAAACTATTAGGATATTGTTCACTTACACCAGCGATCAATTACTACCACGAAAGGAGACCGACCGATAAACACTTCTGTTGTATTTTCACGAGCACCTTATTGACGAGCCTGAAGTAATTCAGTTGAAATCTTTTAAAGAATATGGATTAATGTACGTGGACACGCTGGAGAGCACATATAGAGGGCAAACTTTACATACAGACTAGACTTGTAGTTATTTTCGGCATTTAGACGCACGCCCCAATAACACACGGCATTAAACAGCCTCAAGTTGACACCAGCCACACCTTGGACCCACCTGGCAGCCCTATGCTGGCTGGTCTGGGGTTCAAGATTGACCAGGGAGAAACCCATTCAAAAACACCTAATTATTAGTGTATAATACAAGTACATCTGCGTACCTAGTCGTATGTTGCCCAATAAGAAGCAGGTAACAAGAAGAAATTATAAATGAAATGATAACGTAAGGGTAACCCACTCCAAACCTTGACATCCTTTTTTAATTGACGGACAAAGACCGTGAATGAAGGTCCGGCAACGAAAACGAGATTTTTCAGCTTTTGTTCTGCCTGTCTCCGCTGACGAATAGGGTCCTTATTTCCTGGACAGGGGGTTTTAGGGGGCATGCCTTGGTTTGTACGTGTACACGTTTAACCCAAAGGACGAGGGGACATTGCCCAGATCTTACATCGTCAGTATTTTGCACCATACCAAGGCCTATGTTTTGGTATGTTACCTATAAACTACGTATGCTGTGCCGCTTCGAAGGTTCAGGTTCAGGTTCGTGGTTGATAGAAGGTGAATTCTGAAAGAAAGGTAGTGGCACGCCAGCCCTTATCTAGTCTAGTTAGACATTGGCATTTCCTTTGGCGACTCTATTTATGTACGAAGGTCTGTAAATAGATTACTAACACCGGCGGCTATCTAAACATGACAAGAGACCGTCTTCTTCGGCATAGGTAATTAGATACTAATTTTCAAGAGCTGACCATACCTGGGCGGTGTCGTGTTTCAAAAAGGGAAAACCTAGAACTGAAACCATCTCAGCTTCAAAGTCAAACTCGCTGTAAGATTTTCATTCCTGTCACTACACGTATATTCACCGGGCGTCGCTTACAGTATATTGCGCATTACATGGATATCTCGGTGTCTTGAACTGATTCGGGACATTCGTCCCTCTAATCCCAGCAGCAACGTGGAGAGAGCTGATGTCCAAGGCCAGAGCGGATCACTTATTATAACCCACCTTTAGGATATATCTAGAACTTGGCTCTATTCCAACTCTACCCGGGGAAGAGGGAAACCAATATCCTCAGTGAGTCAGTACGGGTCTTGATATCAATTTTTACAATCGTGCCTACCTACTTGTACTTGCTCCTGTACGTATGTAAGCGCCTGCTTTGCCGCACCTGCGCATTAGGTAAAGTTATGTACTTCACTTTATCAAGCGAACCTTTCCCACCTGGGATCTAGTGCGTATGCCTTCCTCAGCCCCCCACAACGGGTTACAAACCCACATCAGCAATTAGCTCGAAACTTGTCATGTGTCTTTTGGACGGTAACATGGATCTCTGCTCACTCGCTTCCCCGTCGCGTTGCTCTCGTTTGAAATCCTTCTCCCGCTTTTGTGCCCTAGCTCCGGCCCCCAACCCTCGCCAAGCGCGGCTCCATGATTAAAAGTTGGCCTACGAGTACGTATTTGCAAAGGTCGATGTGACTACCTAGGTGATAACCTTTTGACTCCGAATCTGGGTATCTTCCTGCTTGGATGTGGTTAGTAGTACACGTAACACAAGTACCTATCCTCACATGAGTGTGGTAGGTACGTGCTACGAGTACTTGCACAACGTACGGCTGGCTTCCCGAGGTTAAGAAGTGAGAATGAAGCCAGGATCGGGAATGACAATGAGGAGAACCCCATGTAATGGGCTCTTCGTTGCATTGGGGAAAAGTTGCCAAGTTGACAACGACTCCAAGTTAGAAGTCCTACATTGATACTAACTGTAGATAGAGTCACTAGTGCTTCTTTTTTTTCCAACCCTGGCGTGCCTGGGTGAAATACCGGTGGCGTCTCCGCTGACAGATCAACCAACCACGTTGCTAAATATCGAAAGCATCTGCACCTCTTTACCTAGTGTCCATACACAGGCGCTGAAGGAGACAAGGGACGGGTCTCTGAGTGGGGTCGGGGACTCGGGGTTGTCATTAGAAAGTGTACGTAAGACTACCTACTTTCCGAGGAGATGCATCAAGGTATTAACTCAACTTGCATGTCAGACGGAGACGCCCTGGCCCAACCGACCATTTGTAGAATCCTACGACGGCCTCACCTCTTAGCGTGGGCCTTCAGTGCGTTGCCCAGCTTCGTTGCGCTAGCGACGGTGTCTGCATGTCTCTATGGATTCTCCTTCGGAACCGATTCTAGAACGGGAGTAGCCGGGTGAAGAATGGCTCCATTTATAGCACAGATCCATCAACTCTTGCCCATGATATTTTGTTTGAAATGGGCATGTTGGTGTTTTTAAATGGGTGGATATGCAGGCATCTGCTCTCCCCCCTCGAAAACGGTACTGGTCGCTTTACGACACCTCCATCTTGCACTATAGTATAATACATTCGATGAGGACGACGACGAAGACGGAACGAAGCGATTGGGGTTGAAAAAGCAACAACATAATCCAACAATCTCGATAGTTACCGAACCCAAGATAGATAGGAGGAGACCCGATTTTACCACCATGGCGCCAGGAACAGCCTGGCACGTCCGCGTCGACGTCGCCTTCTTGCTGGCATCGATACTGCTCATGGCCGTGCCATCACGGGCCGCAACAACGAAGCAGTTCCACGACTTTTACCCACAGCACGGGGACAAGTACAAGTTCATCCTGGAGCACAACTGCAGCCAAGAATACGCCAACTACTTGACGGGACGACCGCAGGACTTTGAGATCGACTGGCTCGGCGGTGGCAGCCCCGTGAGCGTGCTGGTACAACCCGTCGTCAAGTGCCTGCTGGAGAACATATCCGAGTATATCAAGGCAGCCTCGTCATCAGCGCAGGTTCTCCTGGGTGTGACACCACCCATCCTCGCCACCCTGGGCGCTAGCACCGACGAGCTCGCCATGTTGAGCGTCATCGGCCGCAGACCCTTGCTCGGCCTCCTTTTGGCTTTTGGCAGCCCCTCGGTCTACATGGACAGGGTCTTTGACTTTCGGCAGCCCGAGATGATCCTGGCCCCTACAAGAGGTCGCTATCACGCCTACCGACCCGACACCAAGTTCAAGATGTTTCTCTTGACCAGTCTCCAGTACGTCCTTGCCCTCGCGGCCGTCACGAATATTGCCGTCTTGAACTGGCAGCTAGGCGTAGGCACACGTAAGAAAACATCCAACCCCTTTTCTTCCTTTCTCCTCGATCTCGTTTCCCTACTGACGGAAGCCTAGTCTGTGCCTGGTGGCCCGAGACCATCTTCGGACCTCTGGTCTGGGGAGTTCTCAGTGTGCCCATCCATCTAGGCGGCATCTTTTCGGTGCGATTACGTCTTCGCAGGGTAAATACAGTTGACGGAGAAGGGTACATAAGTCCGGGCGAATGGGTGCGGGGGATCCCGCGCCGACTGTTGGGATTCGCCAAGACGGAATGGATTCCGGGAATCTGCCAGGACGACATCCGTACCATCTCCTTTGCCGAAGGCAAGACGTACGTCGTCTGGTCGTGGTTCTCGTCCACTGCCACCGTCATCCACATCATCTTCGGGTCTCTGCTGCTGTCCAGTCTGCTCTTCATCGGTCCCCGCGATTCCCTCATTGTCATCTTCCGATACATCATATCCGTGCTGGCGTGTCGCGTCGTCGTCATGTTCGAGTTGGCGGGCATGCGGGAGAATTACGTGAATGAGATTGCCGAGGAAAAGGAGATGGAGATTGTCCAGGTGGATGGGAAGATGTTGAAGTTTAGCAAGCAGGAGTATGTGCAGAGATCGCCTGTGCAGAGATCGCCTGTGCTAAGATTGCCCGTGTCGCCAGGAGGAAGAGTTTGACGGCGACATGGCCCTACAATATCTTTTATTGATGATGTTTTTTTTTTTAGCGAAAGCTAGGCGAGGCGTACAAAGGGGTTACGATGTATATGATCTTTACATTTATATATATTACTATGGATATGGCCATCAGGTGTCTCCCTTTCGACTTGAAGTAGACAATAGGTACCCTGCTCTAATATAGACAGACAGACGGACCAAAACCTCAAGATGAAAACCTCGAAGAATTAAACTCTTTCAACCATCCCTCCACAACCCTCAGCTCAAGTCTCGTAGCAGCACGGATAAACTGCGGCTCGTCATCAATATCTTCAAGCGTGCGCAAATCCCAAACATGTCCAGCACCATTAATCAAGTGCTCCTGCTGCTTTCCCCAAGACCGCGGAGGAGCATAATCCGAGTGATAGCACAGCTCCTTCCAGGGATCAGCCGAGCCGTCAATATAAAACAATCTGTCGGCCTCGAGACCAAAATCCCCGTAGACATTCCACCTATCTAGATCAGGTGTCGGAGGTATCGAGTTATATTTCCCTGTTTCAACCCATCCTTGTCAGTCAGAAAACCTTCCCACAACAAGAAACGAAGGATCCGGGAATGAAGAATAAAAATGAAAACATACCCTTTGGAAAAGCCCAATCACACCATTCCTGCGTATAACTCGCATTAACCACCCTCGCAATCAAACTCTTCCTCCCCCTTCCATGCGCGGCCTGATACGCGCCGAACTCGGTACAGACAGAATACAGAAAACTCCTCTCCGCCCCGTTCGTCGTGTCCGCCCACCAAGACGGATGTTGCGTGCCGAAACACTCCGGCCCATCGTATTCCCCGCTCGGACAAAGCGGGAGGATGACCCGTTTGATGTATTCCGCGTAATTCCCTAGGTTCTTCCACGCTTTGCCGTGCGTGTATCTCGATAATAACGAATCTGTCTTGATAGAAGAAGGGGTAGGGGAGGGATTAGTCACGTTATCGCAGAAATCGAAGAAATTCCCGCGGCCTATCGCCGGATTCCAATCAATTTCCTGCCATGTATAATCGGGATAATAAAACGGTCCGCCTAGCGGGAAGGCGATCGTCTGGGCGAAATCCCGAAGATCCTTTAATTTCCCCAGACCGAAAATCTCCTTCAACTCCCGAATGGCGGCGACGCGATCGCGGTCTGAAGAGAGGAGGAGGAGGATGTCGATGTTGTCGATTATATCGTTGATGCTTCCCACGCAGTCCTGCGGCGCCAGCTTCTGGATCGGATCGTACCATTGCGGATACTCTAGTTGGCCGTGGATTACGCCGGAGCTGGAGATGCTGCCGTGGAATGTTTCCGGGTAGGTCTTTATCGCGAAAGCCGAGACCGCGCCGGAATAGCTGCCTCCGTATAAGATCCAGGGGGTCGTAGGCGCGTTTATTTCGGATCCGTCGTGGCCGGGGATCTTCACGTTTCTGGCGAAGGTGTCTAGGTCGGCGAGGACTTGTTCTGTTGTTAGGTATGCGAGTTCGTCCGTGGTTGATGTCTTGAACGGGTAGCTTCTGCCGTAGTATCTGTTTTCTAACACGATTCCGATCCCGTTGAACCGTTTCATGAATTGCGTTATCAGACTTGCTTCTAGATGTGTGTCTCCGTCGATGGGGGATTCTCCGCCAAGGTATAAAAACACGGGTCCTCCCGGTTTGTAGTATGATGTTTCGAGGAAATAGCGGTGCTTAAATGTCCCTTCAGCATGAGGTGCGTATCTTGGACTGTGAGGGAAATGATCGATCTAAGGCGGAATTAGCATGCTCTTGCTCATGTCATGGACAGAAATAACAACCGACTTACGGGTTGATCGAAGTAATGTGGTGCCGGGTGACTTCGTGATGTTAGTTGGTGGGCTGTAATACTACGAGTCTGTAGTCCTCTGGGTAGACGAGGCCTTCCCGGCTGAGCCGAAGTAAAACACACTCCGGCGTAGCAAAACGCCCAGAATATTACAGAAAATAACTTCATCTTCGGAACGACTTTTACACTCTTACTCTCACTTGTCTCCCCTTCAGTATAGGCCGGGGAAGATAGAGAAAGCTAATGAGACAGAAACATCTACTGTGCCGTACGAGGCACTGTTTATTCAAATCATTCCATCACACGGTTACTTATATCTCGACCGATTGGGCAGGTGTCCTACCTATCGTGCCGTCCTATATTAATCCTGGCATCAGCCAACGCCTTATAATGCTGCAGTGTACTTCTTTAGCCGCTTTCGGAGCCCGGGGTCCGGCCAGTAGTAGTAGTAGAATTTTGACAGGACAAGACAGGTTGAACATCAGTTGACAAGAGGCTTTCCTAGAAAACGAGTTGAAACTCGAGTATCAGGCAATACTATAGGCAGTTACCCGAGTTCATTACGAATCATCTGCTTGCTTTGTGAGTCAAGTTGAAATCAAAAGCAATTTTGTTATTGGTGGGTAAGTAGGTTGAAAAATGAGGGGAACCCTGGGGCGAGCTGGACCTGCAGGGGGGTCGGCCAGACATTCTCAGCCGATGAGCGGGATGGTGGAAATTCAGTGTCGATGAGGCGTTCTTCACATTATGATACATCGTCACAATCCCAGTAGGGCGAGCCGGCGAGATAACGGACCCGTTCGATCGAGTTATACCGTGCATTGTCGCAAGTATAGTTTCATCACATTTCGCATCGTGCTTTGTAATAACCGTTGTTGAAGCGGTGCGTGACATTCACCCCGAGTACCCAAACCGGGGTCAGTAGACGGTGAATTAAATATTCGCCATCTCGTATATATCGTCGCTTATATTTCCTTTTCCGGTTTTGTCATCCGCAAACTTCCCAAAACTCTTTCCCCCCTTAATTTAGAACGCTAGCTGGTCTCCATAGACACACCATTGTCGGCCGGCGGCACCGTTTGCTGTAAAGGCGGCAGATGTCTCCTAGCCTCGTGTCTAGCCATCTGCTGCATCAGGTTATCCATTATGACCAACGAAGCCATGGCTTCGACAATAGGCACAGCTCTGGGCACTACGCAGGGATCATGACGACCCTTGGCTGCCAGTACGCCTTCCGATTCGCCGTCATAGGTTGCCGTTCTCTGTTCCTGGCTAATGGTCGCGGCCGGCTTGAAAGCAACTCGGAAGTAAATGGGAGCCCCGTTGGAGATGCCGCCCTGAATACCGCCCGAGTTATTCGTCTTCGTAGTCAACTTGGGTCTCGGTACACCATTCCGTGCCGCACCGTATTCCGCCGCTTCGGTCGTTTCTGGGGCTCGGATAAAGGGGTCGTTATGGATGGAACCCGGTACCTCACAGCCGCCGAAACCGGAGCCGATCTCGAAACCTTTGGTAGCCGGTATGCTGAGCATGGCATGAGCCAGTTCCGCCTCCAGCTTATCGAAACACGGTTCGCCAAGACCGCTAGGGACATTCTTGATCACACAAGTGACCGTTCCTCCGATGCTGTCGTGGGCGTCGCGGAATTTAGCGATGTAATCGGCCATCTTTGCTGAGGCTTGCTCGTCCGGACACCGCACAGGGAGGAACTTGTCAACCGTCTCTCGGTTGATGTTCTGTAGAAGGTCCATAAAGGCCGGGTTTTGACTAGGAGTAGGGAATTCTGGTGTAGGAGGGAACATGTGAACGGCGCCTACCGAGGAGACAAAAGCCGTAATCTCTATCCCGTAGGCCAACTTCATATACTTTTCCGCTATGGCTCCGGCAGCAACACGTCCGATAGTCTCTCTTGCCGAACTACGACCACCTCCGCTACTAGCCTTGACACCGTATTTCTCGAGATAAGTCCAATCGGCGTGACTCGGCCGAGGATAGAGATCCATCGTCTTGTTGCCGTAGTCCTTGGGTCTTTGATCCTCATTCAAGACGATCAGGCCGATGGGTGTACCTAATGTGACACCAAACTCGGTACCGGACTGAATCATTACGCGGTCCTTTTCGTCTCTTGGCGTCGTTATGGCACTTTGACCGGGTCGTCGACGGGTCATCTGAGGTTGAATATCGTCTTCGGTGAGTTGCATGCCCGGCGGGCAGCCATCGACGATACAGCCGACGGAACGACAGTGGGATTCACCATAGCTGCAGCACGTCTTGTTAACCACAGGTATCGACCAAGGTATATAACCAAGTCATATACCGCCCCAGTAAGGAGAGTAAAACACATACGTGGTGACCCGGAAAGCTTTCCCAAAAGTCGACATGCTTTCTATAGTGGTAGTTGGCCTACTATTTCAGCTGGTATATTGGAGATGGTATGCAAAGACCCAAATCCAACCTAGTTGGAGCGCGAAAGGTCAATTTGTAGGCGGAGGTATGTTTGCCTTTTTTCTCTCTGGTGTCCCTCAGACGAAACAAATAAGTAGGAAATATCACAAAAGTACACCGCGAGTAAAAGAATTGTCTACCAATGCAAGCTGAGCGATGACATGGCATTGGTGGCATGGTGGGGCTAGTGTCTCCGAACCGGCGCCCCGCGACAAGAAAATCAGGAGGACCCTTGCATCAAACTAGCATTCTGCACGATGCCCAAATAGGTTACGCTCATCCCTAGAGCTATAACCTTGTACAAATCCATCATACCGTCGATTTACTCGTACCTTCAGCTTCAAAAGGGATTTACATGAACTCACCTCATCTCATCTCACTCGTCTCACCGTCACTTATAGGATTAAAAATGAAAATAATACAATTCTCATCTCAAATCCGAATACAACCCTGCTAACCGGGCGCAAAAACTCCCATGGCCTTTCGGGCACTTCATAGCCGCTTGCCGGCCACGGGAGCTCGAAAGATCACCACCTCAATAAAAGCACACCATCATCCACGCTTCTTCTCCCGCGAAGCAATATCTCGCCCCTCAAACTTAGTCCAGGTGTACATATCACGAAGCACAGACCCCTACCTCAACCTCTCCATCGAGCACTACCTCTTACAAAAATCCCACCCGGAATCCGTCATTCTATTCCTCTACACCAACCGCCCTTGCATCGTCATAGGACGGAACCAGAACCCTTGGGTAGAGGTAAACCTCAATCTTCTCAACCAACCTGGAATCCTCGCAAAATTACGCCACGACGCCGGGCAAGAAGAAGAAGAAGGGGAAGAGGAGAGCAGCAAATATGACGACGACCCCGTCCTTCTCGTGCGCAGACGTTCAGGCGGTGGGACCGTATTCCACGACTTCGGAAACGTAAACTACAGCGTCATCTGTCCGCCCGCGTCCTTTGACAGGAACAAACACGCCGAGATGGTGGTGCGCGCATTACGGAGACGCGGCCGCTTCGCGCGCGTCAACGAGAGACATGATATCGTCCAACTTGATATTCAAAATACCAATCGCAATCATTCCACAGCAGGGGGAGAAGAAACAGGAATGGACGAAGAAGAAGAAGCAGAAGAAGGAGCAGAAGGAGCAGAAGAAAGCGAATATAAAATGAAAGCGTTCAAAATCTCCGGCTCCGCATATAAACTCACCCGTCTACGTTCCCTCCATCACGGGACATGTCTTCTCTCCTCGCCCCATCTCCCTTTTCTCGGACAGCTCCTCCGCTCGCCCGCCGCGCCATATATCAAAGCGCGCGGTGTCGAGAGTGTGCGGTCGCCCGTGCGGAACGTAGGGATCGAAAACGCGGAATTCGAATCCGCCGTCGTGGATGAGTTCCGCGCAATGTACGTACGCGATGGGATCAACGTCGAAACGGAAATAGTCGACGAAGCAGCTGTGAAACATATCCCCGAGATCCGCAAGGGGACGAAAGAGTTGAGTTCGCGCGACTGGATATATGCCCAGACGCCGCAGTTTGTCTTTTCTTCCCATCCGACTGCTGGTGATCCGCGGCCGAGACCGGATTTACCGACTGATTTGCCTCCTTCTTTCTTCCTATCTGCCGCGGATGAAGAGGCCCCCCCTGGTCTACAGATGACGGTGCGACATGCCGAGATCACGGATGTTTTGGCTCCTGAAAATAGTGAGCTGCAAGGATCTCTAAAAGGTCTGCATTTCCACCGCGTCACGGACTGGCGTGCACATGTTGGTGAGAGTAATGAGAGCGTGGGTCGGTGGCTTAATAGGCTTCTGGGCCTGAGTGAGCCAAAGGGGCCATAGAGGGAACCTCAGCTTGTTGGCTTCAAGACGGAATGCTACTAATTCAACTCTTTGGATTATTGTATGAGTATATTTACGGGGCTGGCATACACCCTGCCAGGCTGCGATCTAAGCGAGCTTTGCATTACGGCAGTTACAGCGCAGGCGTTCATGTTAAAGACAAGTGTACACTACCAAACTGTATATATAGGGATAGAGGCCATGGCCATCGTAATACTGTATTATAAAATAGATATATATATCCACCATGCCATTGGCCCCCTTCATTCAAGCCCATTAACACCCATGACACCTTGCCCAAACCACTGCGCGACAGTCTTAAAGCGTTCGTCACTCTTGTCTAGAGCATCGCGGAACAAATCATGTCTCTCAGCACGTTCGTCCTGCCCGCGCTTCATAGCCCTGACAGCAGAGTTATTGGTCGCGCAGACAGGACATTCCGTCTTGTCCCCTTCCTCTCCGGCACCGGCTTCGACTTTCAGACATCGCTGGTGGAAGCTGTGCTTGCACAAGAAATGCACCACCGGAAGGTCCAACATCGCGCCACAACCGGGACATCTCTGCGCCTGAAAGACGGCCGGTTTACTGCCAAGTTCGGCGATCTCGACTCGCTTCTGTTCAGTCTCTTTTCGGAAAGAGGCGATCTGGCGTTTGTTGGTAGCTATCTCTCGTCGTTCACGCGTAATAGTCTCGTGAAGATACGGCTTGATCATACCCATGGTTGCAACTGCATTAGAGCCTAGAGTCTGGATGACTTGTAATGGTGCCATGAGGCCGTCCTCGTCTATTTTCTTCAACACTGATGAGAGTTCCTCGGGCCCTGCTTCATCGAGAATACGCGAATCCGATGTGAAATACGCAAGGGCAGCTGGATAAAGCTGAGGTTCCTGCGGCCCGTATTTACGCAGGGCTTTTATGGCGCCCTTGGTGTCCTTTGCTGACGTGTAAGACCGGAAAATGTCGAACAGTAGGCCGGATTGCTCTTTTACTAATGTTGTGCCGTCTTGGAAATCAGAGAGATGGGACAGGAGGAGGACGTTGGAATTCTCAATGGGCAAATCATGTCCTTCTATGAGCTTCTTCGCCTTGAGCTCCCATTCTTCCTTTTGTACGCCTTTTCCGTCTTTGGCCTTGTGGAGGTACATCTCGAACAGGGTCGTATAGATGTCAGCCGTGTCCGATTCCCCGAGAGAGTCGGACTCGAGGCAGGCTTCAAGAAAGACGATAAACTCATCAGGGTGGTCGATAAAAGACGAGAAGGCAGAACGAGGCGGAGGTGGCTTGTAGCTTTTGAAGGAATCATTGCCCCTGCCTTGACTCGCGGTTTCGTCCGCTACCGTGGGTTGGCTGTTGCCCTGGACCACAGGCGAGGGGATGGCAGATGTGCCCATATAAGGTAAAGGAAGTAAGTTGGTGAGGTTTTGCACCGTTTGCACGGCATTGGCAGCGCCAAACGTTAGTCGGTTCCCAGATGGCGCCTGGACCGTTTCTACGGTCGAACTTCGCACCTTTGGGCTGTATTTTCCTGTATAATATTGTATGAAAAGTTCCGCTGTGCTATCGGGACAATGTTCCAAAAGCACTCTAGCATATTTCATCAAACAGGAATACGCCTATGGCATGGTTAGTCGTCATCCGAAAAGGGGGCAGGTGGGAAATAGCGAACCGATTCAGCATCGAGGTGCCAGATAAAATCTAACGCCTCCGCATACCGCTTTGAATCCTCAATCAGAATATCGACAACCAGGTCGCTCTCCCCGTGCTTAGTTGCAAGGTAAGCTGCCTGCTCGTAATATCCTCCCTGTCTACACATGTTGATGGCCGTTTCCAGATCAAAGTTGAGATCCCCTTCGGACTTGATGAACTTTTCTAGCTTCTCGACATCTTTGAGCTTGGCATAGCAGTTAAGCAGCAGAGTAGTGTGGTCTGCTGTTGCCTTGTGGTGCTGGTGCAACTCTTCGAGGTATTCGATGAGGTTATGTATCCTTTGCGTATCGAGGAACTATATTTACAATTAGAAGGGTTGAGGAAGGTTAGGGGAAACAGACTAACCTTGCGGATGACCTGGGACGGCTCTGTATTATCGATTGCCTTGATATACTGGGCCATGGCATTGTCGTAGTCGCCCTTCTGGTATAAATGATCACCGTACTTCCTGTAGATCACGTTTTGTTGTGGCATGTCCATGCCAGTCTTTTGCGCCAGGCTGATGGCAAGTGGGAAAAGGTTTCGTTGGTAAAGTAGCTCAAGTCTTTGTTGTAGCGACTTTTCGTGATAACGATGAATCTGCCCAAGGTTAGCATATCTATCCATGTCCGAGTTCACAACGGTGAGGCGTTACTTTGCCATCCTGCGTAAGTATAAAAAGGTCACCCCATATCTGGAAGAGTGCCTTGACAGGAGAAATCAGCGTTTCCGAATGGGAGACTATCTGCAGCTGGGGGTCAACCATCGTGAAGACGGCCGCACTGAATAATGATTCTGTGGTGGCACCGCCGAATCGCCTTCGCATATTGTCCGATGCTCCATTCTTAGCCGAAGTCGGGGGCGAAACGAGGGCAACATAATCTTCAAATGTCGAAACCAACGTAGTTGCTCCATCGTTGGCAAAACATAGGCCCCTCCCATCTGCCGTATAGTAATAGACAGCATCATCCCGGACCACAATAATATCGCCTGTTTTCTTATTCACCGTCATACAACCCGCGGCGCATCCTGAATCTTCCACCGTCCGCGGCGGCTGTCCATGACCACGTCCGGATATTACAAGCTTCAGCAACTTCGACGTGGTGGCAACAAATAGCGTCGTCAATTTGGGGTCCGATACGAACTCGACACCGGTTATGGGCTCTTCGGATTCGTATACCACTCGTTGTTTCGTGCCCCGGTCGTGGATTAGGTCACCACGGATTAAGGTAACGGCACCATTTGCGAAGCCGACAGCAAGTTGGGAAAGATCGTCGAGCGCGGTAAAAGCAGAGATCTGTCCCACATCATTAGAAGAGCCCGATAATAGTAAAGACGGGGAACCTTACGGGAAATTGCTTCCGTCCATTGTTTATATTAGTAGTGCTTAAACAGGTTGGCAGCCCCGTCTTCTTGACTGGCTTATCGAGCGCCCAGACCTTCAGAACAGGCTCATTGCTCAGATCCTCCTACCCGCTGTCAGCGTCTATTTGTCCTTATTGAGCGTTGGGCTCCTTACAGAGACAGTGACAAGTAAGCTGGTGCCCTCGACCTGGCGCATATGCGTGATTCGGCCCGTCTCGTGTGCTAGGAAACTCCGGACAACTTTCCAGCTAGGGCCAACTATACGCACGTATCCATTGTCGCTACCGAGAAAGAGACTATCCGAGCCGGAGCACACGCTTGATACTTCATTGTTTTCGAAAAAGGATCGTGTTTCGTCGTCGCCAAGCTTGACCTGGCTGACCTCGAAGAAGTCGAATGCTTTCCACTAGGCGATAGCTCGTTAGTCATAATCAATCAAGTAACCATTTCCGCCCAAGAACCTCAGATGTTACATACCAGAAGCAGAGCCATGGTGCAAGCTCACATTTGCGCGACGGCTATAGCGCATGAAACATCATGGGTTCATGTATTGACCCCCAGGTTAACAGTATCCTGGCGTGCCTAGAGGAGCTTGTGAGGGTTGTGACGGCCGTCCACACGTCACTGTACAGTGCTAAAGCCAGGGGCAGGGTCTCGCGACCTGTGGCGGTGCACTAGTCGGTTTTAGGTTGCGTTACGCCGTAGGTAACACGTAACAGTGAAACAGAACAGAGCAAAATGGTAGAAGACAGAATCAGTTCTCCTGTCAAGAGGATTCAAGATGTAATCTTTCAAGTATATACGGAAATATAGGTTTAAAATACCTACTTACGAGTATAGTGTGCTGTTTACGGATATAATTATGCCCGATTGATTTGACCTTTATCAATTTCTTCCAATGCACTCAGGTCTCCCATGCTTTAAATCTCTTAGCAAAGGTATCGTCCGTATTTATACGCATGTCAGAGGCCTTACTGTCCCCTAGGTCTACCAAAGGAATCATTGACGGCCGTCCATGGGCACACTGAAAAGGAAATACGCAATCTGCCAGCCGCTTTAATAGGTCTGTACACTGATCGTGAGATAGAGCGTCGTTGAACATGACTGAACTACGGCATGCTCTTGAGTTGATCATGTCTAAGATTCCATCGGGACATCCGTGCAATTGGGTAACCCAGTTCGGTACAGCTTCCTCGACGTTACCAAGGCTGGGATATTCCCGTTCCGAACTGATGTATTGACAGCTGTTCTGTTCTTCGATTTTCCACGCTTCTTTCCTGAGTAGTTCAATGAGAAGGCGTGGCTCGAGTCGGCACCTTTCTGCGATGCTCGGCGGTAGGCTAATAACCTTGAGTTCGCTCCGCCCTTCTTTTCGGGCCATTGATTTTGGGGTCAGATGGTACATGATGCCCCAGTACGCGAAATGCCTTGCCGTATGCTCAAATTGCGCCGCATCCCTTGGAGACACATCGAAATTTATCGGGCGGTCTAGCAACTCTGTACGGGCTGGCCCGGTTTTGCAGACCGGTGCGGACGATGTCTCAGCGGCAATTTTCGGTTGTACCTCGAAGTAATCGCTCATGAGGGATTCCACACGACATCTTTCATCAGCGGCATGCTGGTCGACCATAACTAGAAGGGAAGAAGCTGATGGAGATGTAAGAGGGTCAGATGTATTTAGCTGGGTTAATACTTTAACCAAGATAAACTTGCGGTCGACCTGCGCAACGACTTTGGCATCCCGTAGTGCAACTTTGGATAGCCGGCCTTGGATGGAGATACCTGTGTCCGGAGGCCCCCGTACATCGATACCTCCGAAGGGCTTCATCGACCCGCCTAGCATATTATCCTCGGTGTAGACTCCGGGAATACGCGATTCCGTAGGTTTAAAGACGGGGTTATCCCAAGAAGACATCAAATCTCTAAGCCAGGCATGCTCCTTATCTTTCGAGCCTGCTTGGGCATGCGATTCGATTGTTTTGCGGTTTGCCAGAGCCTTCCGCCTGCCTGGCTCGTTCTGGCAATTGGGCTTATGCTGCATTACGAATCCACTTCTAGGATCGAGCGTTATTGTTTCCTTTGTGTTGGGATTGGTCCAACGAATACCCTCATCCAGATAGGCCTGGCTCATACTAGGCGGTTGCTTTTCCTTGTTTCTGCCGCTGTCGGATACGCCCAGCTCGCGGAAAGGCGTACAGTTTTCACTCGGTGTATTGTCAACAACAGGTTCCTGGACGTTAGGCGATGGTGTCCCAGCTACCCTGTCGAGCTGCTTGTCAGGTTTCATGTTGCCTTGTAGGGTTTGGGGCAATCCCGATTTAACTCGTGCCCAAAGATCGAAAGGCGACGTCGGCCGCGAACTCAAACCATGATCGGGTGGCACACGAAGTTGCGTACTTGACAAGTCGCCAACATGTTGCGTTCTAGGAAGGGTACGCGTCGGTATCGCCCCTAAAGAGTCGCTTCTAGATAGGCTCTTCCTAGGTGAAGCAGGTCTCTGCCTCGAATATGGGGCTTTTTCTCGTACGTTCTTAATCCGTTTTGGACAAAAATGGTATTTCTTGAGAAATTCGTACGTCACCAACTTCAACATGTCCAATATAGCCTTCAGACTATCGTGCCGCTCATCGAGGACCTCGTCGGGGTCTTGCAAAGCAATATAGTCTGAGCATTTCCCAGCATGAATTTTGAGATGAAACATCGGCCATCGGTCTACACCTTTCCGGCCTCGAAGCTCTTGGCCAGTGAAGCTTTCTCTCTCGTAGTATCTGCTCTTCGCTTCCTCGTCCCCTTCTGCGCTTGTGAAAGTCTTCTCGTTCTCCTCCACGCCGTAACTCGAGTTAGAGAAGATTCGATTGATCTCCTCATACAATATGTTTGACCCGTGTTCATTAGACACGGGTCGAACGCCTAGACTGATGAATTGAATTCTCCTTGTTGCGACAGGGCGCAAAGAAACCACCCCGGTAACTGATACTGTCCCAGCCGATGCCTTCAATGGAATCCAAGTATCGGTGTCTTTCTCTTCGGAAAGGCTAGCCTGATATATGAGATTGGATACCCTTGCCGCCAGAGAGTTCTCACCTAGCCCGTGATCCAGGTCCAACTTACCGCCACGGAGAGAGAACGACCAGTGGCTCGCCGACTCATGTATAGTCATCGAGATAGAGCCATCCCAAGCTAGTATCAAGGCGACGATTGCCCGCCTTAGTAACTCCCAGTTCTTGGAGTTTTGACCCCTTTCCGCATCGATTCCTCGTTGCTTGACCCTAACTGGCATGGATCCAAAGAGGTCACGAACAGTCACTCTTGTTCCGTGCGGAAAGCTCAAGAGCCTTTGGTCTGGAGGTGCAGGGGTATGCCGGGCCAGAACATCCGAATTGCGGATTTTGACCGTATTGTGCGACTGATATGCATGATGGTGGGAAGTGATAGAGATCAAGGACAAAGAAGCAAGCGAGGCGAGAAAAGTGCCATATTTCCCATGAACATCTTCGCATGGAGGGTATTTTGATGTATCTTCACCGCATTTCATCAGCGAAGCCCGTCCGAAAAGTTGTAGCATGCCGATATACTCATGCGAACTTACAATGCAGCTTGCCCAGGCTGCCATCCGGCCCAAATTCGACGGGCTGTATCCCTAACCCGTCGTCCTCCACAGAACAACTCCCGCGTACATAATCTACAGATACTTTTATCTTCGTGGCGTTGGCATCGAGGGCATTGCTTACTAAGCCACAGACGACGCCGTTGAGTGTTTGTATAGTGGTCGAAGATTTTATTTGGGCAATAGCATCGTCTGGCAACCGTCTGATTGACATCGCGGGAAAGGGCCGCAAGCTAGGACCTCATGGTTATGATCCGACTTGATTACCCGTTCCATATATCTCTCACTCCACTCGATGAAGCCCTTGGAACGCACGCCGTCTCTTGAAGATACACGTGCATGTGTTTACCTTCAATACGAGTGGGTACAGAAAAGAACCAGAAATGGAAGGCTCTAATTTCTAAATATTGCTGGCTGGAAATTACCGTGTTGAACTTGTTGTACCCACCTGCCAGTGGTGGCTTATACGAGTTATGACTGTACTCTTGTTACAAGATATGCGACTAGGTACTCCCGCGTATGTGCCCAAAATACGTTGCATTTATCCTTGACAAGCACAGCTTGATCTACAGAGAATAGGATAACCGTTACTATCTAAATTGAGGAACCGAATATTTACCAGGATACATTCATCAGGTTGTTACGAGTAGGTATGCTGAATAAAAGTCGCAGGCTTGTAATTGTCGGTACCTGACACTTCGGTACTCAGCTGGACTTATGGCTTATGACGACATTGCCTGAGAAGGCGCTTTGAGGTAAGTACCTACCTACCCACAAAACAAACATACACGTGCAAAGTGACTTGTCGGGAGTGGGTCAATGCCCATCTTCCAGGGTCTTATCCCCAGGCGGCCCTGGGCGCCAGGGCTTACAACAACACCCTGATAGGTACGAACTTCCTGGTGGACGTTGGGCAGCTCCCACCCACAATGCGGTATCCCTGCCTGCCTGCCAATGTCGAATCAACGTGGACTTTTGAGAACGCGAGTAGTAGCACCAGCAGTTATGAGCAACCATTTCTGCCCTTCATTCATATACGAGTAAGACCTAACGACAGATAATCATCAAACCTGCCCACCTACACTGAAATCTCGTATCCCAAAGCACTTTAAACACTCCCTGTCTGGGTAGAATCGATCAGACACAAGACCGTGCTAGCAGCAGCTGACGAGCCTATTCCTCGGTAAACGAACTTGACCAAAGACCACCTGATCCCCAAATTTAGATACGGGACAAAGCCTGTCCCAGTCGCCCTTCGGGTATTACCTAGAGCTTTAAACCTTGACATCACACGGGCCCGTACAAGAACCCTCCGAGGGGTACCTATTGCCATGACAGAGACCGCCACCCTCCCAAACGGTAATCCTACCCTCACAAACCCCCCTCCCATTGAAATGGACTGTCCGGTTAGAAGGACGTCGCTCCGAATGAAAAATCGTCTAATCCTCAAATTAGACCAACGAGAGCGCGTCGGTCGTCGGCGGCCTTTCACCACGTGGGTTAAGAAGCTCGCCAACTTCAAGAGCGGGTCATCATCGTCAGCAGGCACCAACGGCAATGGTCCCTCTAAGCGCGAGGCAGCCTTTAAAGGCTCTAAGAAACGACCATCTAAGAACAATAACCCCTACCCGCAATCCGGTTGCATGAATACCGCCCCTCTGAGCTCTCGGAGCGACCCGTCGCCCTCGACCTCACAAGCCGGAACGCGCTCGAATCCGTCACTTATTGATCGAAGCCGGCCATCGACCCAATCCGGCCGTGCTTCCCGTCTCGCCGGCCCTCACCCTGCAGCTCCCACGAATTCTACAGACCAAGACACGGGCCATTCGATTCGGGCGCCCTCACACATGGCATCTTCGATGACCGGGACAAGTCGGACTGCCGGTGGCGGTCTGGATTCGCGCAAAGGAGGTGATAGTACTTTCTCTTCGCCGGCGCCCTCGGTGCGGTCTCTGACGACTACCCTCACAACTATTCAGTCTATGGCCCCAAACGGCGGTTCCAATGGTGGCCATTCGTCGAATCACAACTCTCAGACCATACAATTTTCCCAGCCGTTCCCGACAACTTCGCCGGCTTCAGCCATACCGCCGCATCTTGCACCTCACGGCAACCCCACAACGTACAATTCTGCTACGGCCAACAACTTACTGACTGATAATGCATCGATTCTCACGCTTGCGTCCTCGAGCAAGAGAAGGCGTAGGCGGTCTATGGATACCGACGCCTCAGTGAGAGCTCTGGCACCATCTTCAGTATGGGGAGGCAGTCGTGAAAGTCTGCCGCTAAGCGTCCTGAGCTCCAACTTGGAGCGTTTCGACCGTGATTATACCCAAACTTCGGCGTTGCACCAATCGACAGCAAGGATTGCGGGTAACGACCGCACAAGCATCTACTCTACGACAGGTGTTGCGCCGGCTCTTGCGGGAGAGCGTAATAGTCTCTACGCCGGCAAACAGGGCGCCGGAGATGGCGCCAGTATCCGTAGCGGACTCCTCAGCCATGGCAGGGCTGATAGCATCAGCGGTAGTGTTGCTGGTGTGAGTAGCCCCTTGGCTAGCCCAAGAGAGGTGCCAGGGGGCAACCCAACAGAAGACATCGAGGACAACAAGGTCTATAAGGTGAAGGAAAGAGAGACTAGTTAAATACGGCGCTTCGTCAATTCACGATGACGCATCGGAAAAGTCTTGCTGCCTTGATAGGTCCTTTGGACCCGGAGTTGAATGCATTTTTCTTACTTTGCCAACTTTCCCTTCTTAACTCCAATTCTGTTGGCGTGCCAAGAAGCAGTGTCCGACGAGCCAGGGCTTCATTTTCAAGCGGCCCCCAAAATCGCTTTGAGTTCTCTTTTTCCCTCCCTTATTGGTATGGTCGGACTGGATCGGTCGGAGGAACTTTGTTAGGAGATGGCATCGGAACGGGATTATGATGGTGACTATTCACTAGATACCCTATTTTTTTCAACGGCTGCCCGTGCCGTTCATATTCTGGGTTTTACGAGAATATCGCAAGGAGTTATTGCGTTCCGCGAATTGAAAAGGATGAACCTTTGCTAGCTATGTCCTCGTACAGATAGAATGTACCATTGAAAGAATAGTCAAGCGAGCAAATAAGAAGCTACATGGCAGTAAAAGATATTTGAATATCATCATGTCTTGGACAACTCTCCCAACCATGTACGTAAGGAGACGGGATGCCAACTATTATACGCCAGACACTAGATTAAAAAAGTATGAGGAGCTACCGAGCACTCAATGATAATATGGCAAGGGTTCAAGATCTAGTCCCTCGACAGAGAACTTGAAACTATCGTTGCTGCATCGTGGGCTTCCGCCTATTAGCACTTTATTCCATCCGCTGCAAAAGGTATAATCATAAAAACGGGGGAAAGAGGAAAAGGAAAAGCTCACCGCGAATAACTCCCCGCAGCATCAAGATCCAACCGACCACGTACACAATCGCCCATATCGACATCAGCATAGATAATGCCCCGATCATCCTCCCACTGTGGACCGGCGAGGACCTCGCCAAAAGGCGAGACTATGCTGGAGCCACCGCGCACGAGAAACTTTTCGTTATCCTGCTTCTCTCTCTTCTTTCGTTGGAAAGACGTCTCTACAGGTGGTAGTTCTTGTTTTTGTTGTTGTTGTTGCTTGTCTTCTTCTTCTTCTTCGAATACGGCGGGGGGACTTAGGACAATCTCGTTGCCGTCTTCGTCAAAGACAGATCGTCGACGGGATCTACTTTTTCTCGAGGGGTTTGGGTTAGGGTTGGGTAAGGCTATTTCGAATCCTTCGTCTGTTAGGCATGAGTTGCGTCTTTGTTTTGGGTCCGGGTCTGTTGCTGCTGTCGCTGCTGCTGCTGTCGCTGCTGGTTTGTGGTTTGTTGCAGTGGTGTAGTAGTTGCAGTTGTTGTTGTCGTTTTGTCGGACGCACATGTTGGAACTTACAACGAAGCAGCGGCCTTCGATTCCGATTGTTTGCACTGCAATTGTTAGTTTGGTTTGGAGGGGCGTTGCGGTTCCCTCAGATTAGGATGCGATAGGTTAGGAAGTAAAGAAATAATGTCAATACGTACTGAGAGGAAGCCATGTATCTCGACCATCAGCCGTCGGTGCGAAATACAAGTTGATACTGTAATATGCCATGTTAGCACATACGCCCCCCCCCAACATAGGATTTCTGCTTCGCTATAGACAGACATACTTTTGTGCATAAAGAGATTGTCTCAAGAGCGGCATGTAGTTCTCCCAGCAGATGGCAGCGGCAAGGTTAATGCGAATACCACGGATGGTAGTGCTAACCGCCTTCAATGTGGCAGGCGATCCTTGTGCCCAGATTAGTCTTTCTGATCCTGTCTGTCAAATTGTTAGTTGATGTCGTGTTTTTCCTTTCTCTTATCATGTCAAATCGGGGACAACCCCTGACAATGATATTTCGTGCACACACGCACACACAAGATTCCCAAATACCACACATAATGACAAGGGATAAACAAGCCTCAACCCATTCCAAGTCTTTGCAAAACATGACAACAGAGAAAAAAGCAAGGGAACAACACAAATAAACAAAAACTCACCGGCAAAACCTTCCTCCTTTTCCCAATCACCCCGCGCCGCGGACACACATAAACAACCGCGCAATACAAACTGCCACCTGCCCTCTCAACGAGCCCAACGACGAGGAAAACGCCCGTCTCACGAGCAATACGCTCCAATTCCTCTCGTGTGCCATCGCCCCTCTTGGCCGGCCCGTTTCTGTTTATATCGGTGTTTTCCTCATCAGCAGCATCCACGCCTTCCCCTAGATCCCTCTTAACCCATTTGGCCATCCCACCGGCCCCTCCTGGACCTACGATGTCCCCCAAGTCGATGGCATCTTTAAAGTACTTCTGAAAGTCATTGCGACCTTCCTCGGTACGTCCACCAATCTTACATCCAAAGTCAGAGCCTCTCGGATATCCGCCAAGGTATGCCTCGGGAAGAAGCAGAAAATCTGCCCTGTTTTCCCCTGCTGCCTTTGCAATCCGTTCAAGCTGAGCAAGAGTCTCGTGTCTCGAACTCTGAGTCGATGGAGATGCCGTGGCAAGGCGGATCCTTGGCGATGCCGCTACTACACCTGTCATTTTGTATTCTGGACAATACCTATGGAAGGGGTGGAAGGGCAATTGAGTCTTTCACTCAGGATAGGCTATCCTGCTTGGAACAATGGTGATGTTCAAGTGAGGGGTGGCAACTACGCTATTATCGACTCCAACTGACAAATATCCTTTCAGAGCAAATGTTTCGTGGCCAGTGAGTGTCCGTATGAACAGGCCGACTGGGCTAGGTTAGTCCATATATACCCGAAAACACGACTATTTAAAGATTAATAGCATACATAGAAGCCTCGAGACCAACAGTCTAGAAGCTGACACTGCATATATAATCGCTAGACTGGGTGACAAGTTGGGACGTGAGCTGTCTAGATACCCCGCAACAAGTGCCAATCCAAGGTCACCGTGTTACGTAAAAATACACACCTTATCCAAGGATCATACGCGTCACACCTGCTATACATTAAGAAGAATTGTCGTCACAGCAACAGGGACAGCAGTTGCATGGAAAAGCATGTTGATTAAACGTCCTTGGTAAATCGAAACCAGACTCCAACTCCTGATACTATCGGCCTGGCAGGGTATCTTGGCTACTGTATTAAGAGGCCTGTTAACACGGGACCTCGTAGCCCATTTACTTCATAACATCATCCTTTTCGCGTTCCATGCTTATGAGCAATCCATTATAAGTCCCCTTTTATCACCGCATGCCATCCATGCACATGTCCACCAACATTATGTGACTCCTAGGCTTGATTCCCTCATATCTAAGGCGAGAAATAATGAATCCTGCCGCAAAATTCAAGTCCGTCAATCACGCCAAAGCTAGCCTTATAGCAGCAGGGCGGCCAATCCGGCAGCAGCGACAAACCCAACAGGAGCAGCAGTCTGATAGGGGCCGGAGCCGGAACTGCTACTGGTAGTGGGAGCGGGAGTCTCGGTCTCGGTCTCAGTGTCGGTGTCAGTGGTAGGGGCAGTGGTGGTGAAACTAGTGACCTCGGTTGAGCCGCCAGTAGTAATGGTAGACTCTGTAGCGATGGTTGTAGATCCATTACCAGATCCCGACTCGGTACCAGAAGTTGAGAAGATGGTGCTGGTAGCCACAGTGGTGGGCACAACGCTTCCATCACTGTTGGTAACGCTCGATACAATCTCCGTGGTGGAAACAGGGATACCGACACCAGTGCCAGTGGCAGAATCGGAGTCAGTGGAGGATGCGGCCGAACTAGTAATTACCGATCCGTCGCTGTTGGTGATGGTTGAGACTGCTACAGAGCTGGTGCCAGTGGCGCTACCTGAAGCATCGTCACCGCCGCCAGTGGCAGAAACGGTGGTAGTGGGTGCGGTTGCGCTTGACGAATCCTAGTTCAAATTAGCATCGGCCAACACTCCCCAAGCATTTGTATCGTCTATTCAGGTCCTCTTTGAGGAAGCGCTGGGTTGGGGCACAGTATGGTGTGCTGAAGAGAATGTAACAGAATATAAACTTACAGCAGTAGCACCCAGGCCATTGACGATTACGCCTTTCGCTGTAAATTCATTTATTAGCTCATTCAATAACATGCACCATCACCCAAAGGGAACATACCGCCACACCAGTCAACACCATACTGGACTACAGACTGTGCCTCATCTTGCGAACCGCAAGCAGCGGTAGCACAGTCTCGAACTCCGTAAGAGAAGTCGACGTTGTTGCAGAGACAGGCTCCATCGACAGCGTTCTCAGTGGTGCCACCATTGCAACCAAGGTCCGAAGCTTTGCCCAACATGTTGCCCCAGCAAAGTGTCTAGAGTTTGAGGGTCAATAACACTAGGATAACAAACCCATGTAGGCAAGGTGACTTACACCGCAAGCGGGGAAATCGGAGGGAATCGTCTCAGCTAGGCCGAGGCCAGCAGAGACTGCGACAAAAACCATGGAGTACTTCATCTTGGCGACGTCAAAGATTGGATAGTAAGAGTTCGTGGGCCGTGTTTGTATCTGCTGAAAACTGTAAGAATTACTGTTCCAGAAAACAGATGCTCAAAAGCGTGCACAAAAAAAGTTGAAAAGGTAGAAGTGGGAAATAGTTGAGGGCTGTGATGTTTGAAGATGCCTATGCAGCTGTTGAGGTCTGCCACTGGATGGTGTGGTGAAAAGAGAAGAGAAAGGAAGATAGGTTGTAAATGAGAACAGGGACAGGAAGAAGTACAAGTGGTAGGGTGGGCGGGACGTTTTTGGGCTTCCCGTGTCAGTCCTTAACATGTAGGGTTTGTGTTGACAAAGTAAGTGCGAGCGGCATAGGTAAATGAGCAGGCGGAAGGTATGTTGCGCATGTATACACGGAGAAGGCGCAGTGTGACATGTACCCCCTCCATCCATAATTTAAGTACAGGCACGAATTTCCCCTACATTTGCTGGTGACACTCACGTGCCACTTCAGGGACAAGCTGGATGGGGTCAAAGGAGGCGATGAACCTTAGCTTACCAAAAGACTTGAGTCGGAATATTGTCAGAGATGATAGTGCTATTCACTGTTGTCAGACTTGTTCGGGAAGAAGCTTTGGTGTTATAACAGAGCAGGTAGAGGCTGGGAGAGGAAGGCAGGAGGTCCTGGACCTGGCGCAAGGAAACCACCTGGTATGTTGATTCGACTCCGGCAAGTACAACATACAGCAGGCGACAGTAGTACAGAAGGAGATGACGAGATGCCTGAGTGAAAGTATAAAGACGACTTTTGGTTGAAGGAATAACTCTTCTTACCTTGATGCTGCTGGGAGCTCTTGTGGTTTGTGGTTTGGCAGGATGAACGGAGAGGAGACGAAGAAAGCCCTTGTACAAGTAGAAACGGCAGTAGCCTGGATAAATACCAAGTGGTTGCAGAATACAATACCTACACGTAATCAGTTGAGCGTTGCCAGGGTGCAATTGACAATTACAGTGACGTCGAATTCGGAAAAGAAAGCAACAACAGATGATTTGTGTGACAGCTACAACCCACAAGGTACAGGTACATGCTCAGGTACCTACAAGTACTCTCAATGAAGGCAAGCCAATGAGAGGAGACTTTACCAAGTCTACACAATACATCTTTGGTACAAGACTTGACTTGATGTATCTACCCGCACGCTAAACAGTGCCGGCGCAGGTAGTTCTAATGAAGGCTCTGCTTTTGTCTAGCTCTGATATTGAGGGACCGGATAGGGAAATTTGAGCAGAAAGGGACATTTTGGACCCTACTAGTATTGAATTCTTTGTTTGCCCATAAAGTTGGTAGCTATAAAACAGGACGAATATGACAGCTCCTAAGCAAGTGAAAGATTTAACGTTTCATCAGATATGAAGTAGTTGAAATGGTTGATGTTGTCTGTCTTATTTTCTTTTCTCTGCTTAACTGTCCTGTGAAACGCTTTGTCAAGTACTACAGCACCAAATGCCTGGCATTCAAGTAGCTCCAAATGAAGCTTTTCAACTTGGTCATGTTGTTACCGAGTACAAGGGTAGTATGGCTACTTGTCTGTTAGACCAGCTTCAATACTTTAATGTTGTTACTTTCCCCACGTATAATCTGCATACCGAGATGATATGCCTTTCCTGTTGGTTTACTTAAGTCGATCTGCAAATAACAGGCAGCTCTCTTAGTAGTACTGAGACAGAGTAGTGAATACGGCCTGAGTTTCTAAGCAGATTAGTACCTACTTACACATCTTGAAATGTGAGTAGTATTGTGCATAATTGAAGTGTACATGCATGTAGTCATGATACTGCCCTAGCAAGACACCATTAAACTTAGTTAACAAAATAGCCTTGTTGTTAGCCCAGATTCTGGTATGGTAGTCACAAGCATTATTGTCTGTAAATAAGGAGACTAATAAGGAGTCTTGGTCTATCGTAGGCGTACACAAAAATAAAATTGTCATTTTGCATAGGAGAATCTGCTTCTGGAGTTTTAGAGCATCAGGTGTGTCACCACTTTATGTATTATAAAGTCCCAGCCCTCAGCTCATTGCCAATTTGTTTATGTACCCGGTAGTAGAACTGTGACTGTAGAGTGGCATGCTAAAAAATACATGCTGCGTTGTACACATACACCGCTATGTCCTGCAACAACATAAACATATTGGTTCAAGACCTGGTAACAATGTTGTCGCTAAGTTAGATCTTAATTTCCTATTCTGTACTTATGTGCGTAGTTCTGGCTACTAACTACTCGTAGGTAGATCACAAATTACACATTTCACCAAGCACTATTTACAAGTAGGTCACAAAACATGCACCTCGCTCGAGTGTTATTGTTCCAAAAGCTGATGCGGCTATACCGGCCGGAAGCGACGTACCTCTACAAGTATTTGATTCCGTAAGACTACCTGAGCATCCTGCAATGCTACTCTGGGGAAGATGTAGAAGTGGATGAGGGCCCCAGGCAGAACCATGTTGCCAAATCAAGCTGATTACTGTAATGGGATAGCTTGCTTGTTGCCCAACGCCTTCATTGGCCACTCCAGAGGCCGGGTTAAAGCCCGCTCGGTCCAGATGCCTGCCAGCTTGTCAAGATGTCGATCTTGAACCCATCAATCTAGCGGCCGTGACGTGGCTCCAGGACGACAGGGCAACTGTAACCTGCGAAGCACAGAAATGAGTAAAGAAGAGTAAAGAAAAATAACCTGCTAAAAGGTGACTATATGCGTACTTGTACAGCCCATATACCATGTCATGTAATGTGTTTCCTTATAAGCTGAAGGTCGATCAATAGGATGTTGTTCAAATTTGAAATGATAATGACATCAGAGGAGATTAGTTAAGTCTGCATATGCTTAATTAACATTTACCAGGTCTTATCGCTTAGGTAATTGCTACCCGCTCCCCTGGAACTCATTACCCCCCTTTGCAGGTGAGAATATTGGGTGGAAGCTTTCTAGTACGGAGGCGTCCTGGATCAATGGTACCGTTACAGATTCATCATACCACAGTAGAAGATTCTCTACCAGGTCCAAGTTGAGAGCATACCTTGACGCATATGTACTTCGGCCTCCTCCCAGATCACCCTAATATTGATAAATTTGTACATGTAGTTACATATTATGTAAACCCCGCAGTGGCAGTTGGTCGCTTAGCACTTGACCATGGAGGTACATGTACTGAATGTCCACGGTACCTCCCCATCACAAATCGAGAATCGCGATGCCATTAAAGCATATTAAACATGCGCGGCGGGCCACGCTATTGATTCCGCTAGTCCCAATGAATCAGGCCATTTCCTGTCCTACCTACCTCCCTACCCGGCTGCCTCGTTCTTCTGTTTCTGTCTCCCCGGTCTCGCAGCTGGACCAAGCATGTTTGCCCTGTAACACCAGTGGTGCCACTTGCATGTTTGAGATGTCCCCGATGCAGATGTACGAGTATATGGCCGTAGCCTAGGTATGTGTATATCCCGAGCCTTGCCGTTGGTAGTGACGCAATGGATCGAAGCAATTTCATTCTTTGCAAACTTCGGGAATGTCTTGAAGAATGCCCCCAATACGGTGCAAATGTCCGAGGCTGCAGCACAAGCATGGACAAATGATGTTGGAGAACGCTTTTATGAAAGGCGTGTTTCCACTCGGTTTCCTGACCGGAGAGCTGTGTTTCCCAGGAAACTGAATTTAATAATGCCGATCACATATGGGTTGTAGCCCAGCTACTGACTCTCTCAATCCAGATCTCCACTAGACTAGTATCGCCAAGCCGGAAACCAGCGATCTTAAGCGATGACACTCCCGGCATCAAAAGCGAGAAGCAGGTTCCTTTGTACCAAGTATCTACACGTACAATAATACCCCCCACTAAATAAGTCTATAGGCGAAATTTTCACTTCTGACAATAAAAGTTATCAGAGAGGCACTTCAGTAGGTTAGGTGATTCATATGTAATCACAAGACCTTATGAAATTTGTGTATCATAGAAAATTTTATCCTAAGTAATGATGGATGTTGACGAATTGGGGAAATATCGTGGGTCAGGGCAGTCCCGGTGCTTTGGCCCTTTGGTACACCATCTGGCCTGGCAGGGGACAACCATGTGGGCAGCCAAAACAAAAGGGGGGAGAGAAAAGAAAGAGGTAAAAACAGCTTCAAAATACCTACGAGGAGTTCATCCCGTTCACATGATTTCTCCAAGCCCCAGATAAGTACCTAGCTAACCTAGATACTAGAGCCCGCACCAATTCAATGGTCTGGATCTTGGTTTTCAGTTTAAACACTATGCTGGCTAAAACCTCGTCTCATCTCTACCTCGGCCCCTGTTCTTCTTGAGTTTGATAATACGACAAACCACTGTTCGGACAAATTGCTTCGACCGCTTCAAGTTGCTTGGAATCTGAAATGAAGCTGAATATTGCATTTTAAACAGGTCACAGTATGTATTAACGACCTCCAAACCAGAGTTTGACGTCGCAGAGATACGAGTAGAGCTCACAAGCGGTAGGTTTTAGCTTCAAGGCGGTCCGAGACGCTATTCCTGCGCCTGTCGGGGATACCGACACGCAAAAGTACCGCCTAGCGCGCCGATGCGAATCTATACGATACTAAAACATCACGATGGCGCAGTATTAAGCTATAGGTGATCGATCAAGAGGCCGCTTCACGACTACAGTAGATATCACCCGCCCCAACGCTCAGATAGACCAGCATACACGGTATTCACATGTACACCTCCTCGGTAACATACCTTGGTTTACAATCAAGATTTAAACCAAATGCGATGGTGGACGATGGCTTCAAACCAGGGGCACCGATCTTTGCGTCGCGGTCCTTTGTCCACATTGGATTCCTCAATTTACGTGTAATTGCCCACGGAAAGTAACTGGGCCGATATTGCGAGCTGACTCCTGCTTACAATCATGGGGTAGACGCCTTTAATAACGCATAAACTCTATCACGCCACGGCTCTTCACTTAAACACTATTAACCAGGGACCATCACGAATCCCAATCTAGGGTACCGAGTGTTGCCAACAGCCATCGGCCCTGAGCTCAATGAGGTAAGGGCCTTGATATCGCTGTCGTCAAACCCGTCCTCAAGGAAATATATAATATATAATAACCCCTCCAACCTCAACCCTCGTACGAAGCGACATGGCTGTAAGTATCGGCGCTTCTCGGTGATGTGCAATATTTCTGTGTGACCAACTCCGAGCTCATTTTGTACATATAGAGCATAGCATACGTAACACTTATGGCATCATGCGCATAATACGCGCAAGGGCTCTGTTCAACGATGCCGATTAGGGATGACAGAGTGCGCTCTGTGTTGGCATTCCGAAACCGTGATGTTTTAAGCGGGACAACATGTTTTGCTGAGCTGGGTAGCACGCGATGGTGTGTCAAGATATGCCCATTAACCTACCCAAAAAGATGAGAGCCCTATCATATTCTCCAGCGATTAGGAGAAATGAGGAGGAGCCTGCTGTTATGGCTGGGTGAAGAAGGGCAGCGTGTTGCTTCCGGGGCGGGATTAGTTAACATTTTGTTGTTATACTTACTTACATCAACGGCACCACCCGCCCAAAAAAAAAAAAAAAAAAATTTGCATCAAATCCGCTCCACTGTTGTTCTGGTCTATGACCTCTCTTTGGTAGCACATAAAAATAAAAGTTGTAGTCGTACCGTGGATCGAACACGGAACCTTCTCGGATCATGTACACAAGTTATACTGTGAACGAGAAATCATAACCATTAGACCATACGACTCAATTGGTGGATGTTAATCCGCTATGCCGAAAGTGTGTCTGACCGGCTTTATATACTAAACCTATGGGTTATCCATCTTGACAATGCTGGTGTGATGATATTTCAACCTAAAGATGGCCATATGCCAGGATAAGGTTGATTTCCATCAATCCTGCTATGGCACGTTTTGCCATGCCTACGAGCTTAATACGTTATCAGTTGCATTCGCTTACAGCCCGCCGCATCGTGGTCCTTGACACCGTTACTCCACCGAGTAATTGCATAGTAACATGCATGATTGGACACTTGGTGGTTTATTTTCTTATGTCAATGTTTCTGGTCCGTATTGACGGACCACGATCAGATTTCATATCATGATTTTTACCTATTTTGAGCGTCAACCATCATCACCGTCTGGGCAAGGGTTTAAAGGCAGAACAATCCTCCTCCTACCCTTATATTCTTTCATAAAGATTCGATAGTACGGAAGGGCCGAGGGTAACGGTCAAACTTTGAGGACCGGGGAGTCATAACTTCTCACCGATCCCGTAACCATCCCATTCATAACCCCTATATCTAAGCTACTAAGTACGCGCCAGTTTTCAGGGCACCCTTCATGAATGCGCGATTGCCGGGGACGTGGGATATCTGCAACGGATTTAAGTTTGCAATACAACGATCAGGGGTTGTAGCTTGACCCAATATGAGCGCAGGCGCTTTGTATGATTTGACACGGCGAATACAGCTCTCGTCATACCACAAGACCTTCACTTTTGACGCGGTACTGCTGTTGACCCATCGTCAATGTCAACTAGTCTAAGCCATAGTTAGGTCTTAACTACTAGGTAGCTAGAAGTCATGGCAACGAGAGAGATAAGAAGCTTGGAAGATGCTTTGCTATTACCTAACTCCGATATATAACGCAGACAATCTACTTCCAAGAAAAAGCCAAGTCTGTGGTTAAAATATCTAATTATGTATTTATCAAGTACAAACCATTTGATTATTGCATTCTATAAGTGATTAAAAGATATTATGGCCTTAGGGCCAGTTCGGCAACCTACAAAAATGCCTAGGAACTTTTAGCAAGAGTAGAGTTAGGTACCGTTTTTAACGCTAAAATATACACTTTCTTTAATTTAGTATAGCAAAAACGCTAAAATCTATAGTATATTGTTAAAAAGTAGGCAAAAATAATTTTTTTTATATTTTTAGTACTTTTAGTATACATTATTAAATTTAGCTGTCTAATTAACTAAAAAAAGAAAAGGCGCTTAAATAAAATAAAAAAAAAATGCTTAAAAACTTTTTACTTTTTAAAGGTGCAAAGTTTTTAAGCATGCTTTTTAAACTATAATAACTTACTTTTTATTTTTATTTTTAAGCAACACTTAGCATAGCAAACTATAGCAAAAAAGCTGCCTTATTAGCTAAGGTTATCTAAGCTATAAAGCAACTGCTAGCTTAGCACCTTTTAGCTTAAAATGCTACTATTTAAAAGTTAAAAATAAAAGCATTTAAAAGCAGCAATAATTTTATAAAAAATTTTAACTTTTTAAAAAAAAAAAGTTATAGCTAAAAACTTATTATTATATACTTATTATAATATATTTTAAGCAGGCTTGTAGCTAAATAAACTAACGTTTTTAGCATTAGCTATATAAATAAACAAAAATATAACTTTTAAATCTTTTAAATATATTAGCATTTGCTAAAAGCTAATAATATTTTTATAAATTTGCGCTTAAAACAGCACTTAAAAGCAAGCAAGCTTAGTTTAAAAGTACTTAACTTTAACTATATACTATATTTTTAATAAAGTGCTAGCAATAATACTAATACTTTATAACTATTTTATAAAGCTTATAAATATAAATAATATAGCTAATAAAATTGCTAAAAATTTTAAAATATACTTATATTTTAAAAATTGTATAAGCTTTATTAATAGCACTTTGCTATATATATATATACTAGCAGCGTAATAAAAAGTATACTAATATTAAAAAAAATATATAGTGCAATAAAAATTAAAAATTTCTAAAGATTACTTTAACTTTATATTAAAAGAGGTTTAGCTAGAGTAAACGTATTAACTAGGTTTTAAGGGCTTTATATTAATTACGGCTTTATAAAAATATTTTAAAAAGCATGACTTAGTATATTATATATATAATAAATAGCTAGGTATTTAAGTTTAAAAAGTAACGCAAAAATAATAGCTATATATATAAAAATAAAAATTAAGCTAGCCCTTTTTAGTTTTATAGCTACTTTATAACGTAAGGCATAATTAGTATATATGCTAATTACGTTATAATCTTTTTTAGCTAAAAAAGTTGTTGTTTTTAATATTTTAAAACTAAAATAAATTAACGTATTATAAAAACTCTTTTTTTTAATAAAATTAATATAATGCCTTATTATTTTATTATTTAATAGGCTTTTTATAGCTATTTAAAGCTATTAAAGGTTTTGTTTATTAAAATTGCTTATTACTAGCTTTAGTAATAGCTTGCTTTAGTTGCTAAAACTTTGTTTTAGCTATTATAGCATTAAAAGCTGCTATATTTACATAGTACTATGCTTAACTTTTTTACTTATAAAAATAAATAAGCTAAAAGCAAGTTATATACTAAAAAAAAGTTTTATTAACTTTATAGTATAAAATAATAGCTAGACTTAAACTTATATTAGTAGCAAATTGCTTTAGCATACTTTGCTAACATTGCTATAATATAATATTTTTAATAGTAAATTTAAGTATATACTTTTTTACTTTTATAAAAAAGCTATAAAGCTTATAATAAGTTAAATATTGTTATACTTTTTTTTAAAGCTTTTTAGCTAGCAAAACTTTTAAACTTTAGTTATAATTGCTATTAATAAAAAGCTTTTTGCTTAATAAGTATACTATTAATACTTTAAATAAAGTACTTATTGCTTTAGTATTTTTTTATAAAAAAGTAACTAAAACTATATTAGCTAAAAATTATAATAAAGCTTTTAAAGTGCTTTATATATTTAATTTTATAAACCTAGTTATAATTATTATAAAAGTTTAAAATTATAAAGCTTTTTATTAATTTAGCTTTACTAATATAATTTTTTATTTAGTAAAACAAATTTTAGCTATATTTTTAAATACTATTAATAAAGTAGCTATATTTTAAAGTTAATAATTATTATAAGTACTAGCAGTTAAAAAAGTAAGCTAGTTTAAAACTTTAAATAAGTAAACTATATAAATAATATTAAGCATTTTATATTTTTAGCTTTTATACTATATTAATAAAAGTACTACTATAACGTATTTTAAAATAAGCAATATATTAAAAATAATTAAGTATACTTAGCGCAGTTTTTTTTTAATACGCTTAGTACTTTATTTAAACATATTTAAACTATTAATAATAAACGCTGCTTTTTAATTATAATTAATTATTATAATATACTAATAAAGCTTTTTATAATACTTTAAAATAAAATAAGCTAGCATTTATTTATAAATATTAGCTTTTTATTATAAATTATAAGTAACTTTATTTTAAGCTTAAGTTTTTATAAAATAAACTTTTTATATAAGTTTAATAGCTATAATAAAGTACTTAAAATAAAAGTTAAAATAATAGCTTTTTATAAAATATTTTATAATAATTGCTACTTTTTTATTAGTAAGCTACTTTTAGTAGCAAATTTTAAGCGCTATATTAATTAAGTACTTTAGCTTATATTAGTACTATATTATATTACTATTTTTATTATATAAGTTTATAAAGCTATAAAAGTTATTAATATTTAATTTTATAAAGTATAAAATCTTAATATTAAAATTAAAAATTTGCTTTGTTTATAAAAAAGCAAGTATGCTTTTATATAGCTATATAGTATATATTTTAGCAAGTAGTTTTTTAAAATTTAAATTTTAAGCTAACTTAGTAAAAGTATTAAAAATTATTAAATTAAGCATAAATAATATAGTTAATAAAGTTAACAAAGCTTATTAAAGTATAGCTAATATAAGCACTAGGCTTTTTTATTTTAATATAACTTTATATTTAGTTATTAACTATATAATTAATAAAATAAATACTAATAAGTTTACTTTAAAAGCTTAGTTAAGTATTAAGTTAATTATATTATTTAAAGCTTTAATAAAAGTAATTAAAGCTATAAAGCAAAAGTATTTATATAACTAACTATTACTTTAATTATAAAAAAAAAAAACTAAAATGTTTAAAAGCTTTATATGTTTTTAATAGCTAAATATTTACTAAAAGCTTTATTGTTTATATATATTTAAAAGTAAAAGCCTAGCTTATTAAATTAAATATATAAGCTTTTTATTAATAAAGCTTAACTATAATAAAAATTTAATAATTATTGCTAATATATTTTTTTAAAACTTAAAGCTTTATATTAATTATATTTTTTTTAAATTATTATTATAATTATTTTTTTAAGTAGCTATTAAAAAATTTAAGTAAAAAGTTTTAAAATATGCTTATAGCTTAGCTAAACGTGTTTTTAATTAAAATATTAAGTTAGTTTTTTAAAATTAAGCAAATGCTTATTATAATTTTGCTATTTAAAAGCTATTTATAATAGTAGTGCTTAACTAGTATGCTAAGCTAAAAGCTAAATATTTTTTTTTGCTATATTTTTTAAAAAATAAAATCTAAGCACTTTTTATTAAAAAGCAAGCAGTTAATTTTATTATTACTAATATTTTTGCTACTTAAAAATCTTTATAGTTTTATATAGCTTAATAATAAGTTAATATGCTTAAAGTAAGCTTGCTAAATATTTATAAGCATAAATAAAAGTTTTTAAAAATAAATAAAAGCTAAAAGCTTTTATAAAGCTAGCTTTTTAAGCACTAAGATCTAGTTTGCTATAGTATAAAAGTAATAAATTAAATATATAAAGTAAATAGTAATACTAAGCAAATTAAAAATAAAAAAGTAAAAATAAAAGTTTTTAAAAAAAAAAAAAAGTATAGGTATAAAAACAAATTAAAAAAACAAAAATAAGTTTATAAGCTGTTTTTTATAAGTATAGCATACTATAAGCAAATAAAATTATAGTAAATATTTTTTTTAGGTTTTTTTTATAATAAATTAAAGTAAAAAGACTTAATAAATTTTGCTTTATTAAGTGCTTAAAGCTATAAGTATAAATTATTATAATATACTTATAATTTTTAAGTGTTTATTTATTAAATTAAATAATTTTTATAAAGCTAGCTTATTAGTAGTAATTTAAAGTTATGTATTATTTATAATTTATTAAGCTAACGTAAGCTTTTGCTAAAAAAGCAGTAAAAAAAGTATTAAAAAGTTAGCTTTTTTTTTTTTTACCTTTTTGCTTTTTTTTTAAGTCTTTAAATATTTTTTGCTACTTTTTTTTTAGGTTTTTAAATATTTTTTACTGCTTTATTATTTTAAAATTAATGCTACGCTTTATTATAAATACTTTAAAACTTAAAAAAATAAATAAAAGCAATGCTAATATAAACTATATAATTAGCAAAAACTTTAATACTAATATTGCTTATAAAAAGTAGTTGCTAAGCTTAGCTAAAAAAATAAGCAAAGCTTAGCTAGTTATAAAAAAAAATAAAAAAACTGTTTTTAGTTTTAAATAGTAAAAAGTAAAAGTATTATATTAACTTTTTATTAATTAAGCAAGTATTAATATATAAAAAATGCTTAAAGCTTTAAAAATTAAAGTTGTTAGTAGTATTGCTTAAAAGTATTATGTTTGCTAGCTAGTTTACTTGTTTTTTTATATTATTAATAGTGCTTTAAAATATATTATTAAGCTTATAAAAGCTTTAGTAAAAAAAGAAAATTTTAACTTAAAGCTTATTTATATTAAAAGTAAAAATAGCAAATTATAAAGTAAATATTTTATATGTTTATTATAAAACTAATGTTAATATAAAGCTTTTTTAATTTAATAAATAAGTTATTTAAATATTATTTTTTATATACGCTATAAAAAGCGTTTTATTAAATTAAATATAAATACTTGCTTAAGTATATAGCTATTTTTTAAATATATTTTTAATTTAAAACTTTAAAGTAGTTTTTATAGTAATTGCGCATTTATAGTTTAAAGCGTATTTTATACTTATTATAACGTAGTTAATTTGCTTTTTAAAATATAATAACTTATAACGTTTAATTTAATTAAAAGCTTTATATTTATTATAAACTTTAAAGCATACAAGCTAATATTTATATTGTTATTAAAAAAGCTTATATAGTTAATATATAAATAGTTTATTAAATAAAGCTTAAAAAAGAGATTTTAGTAACTATATATAAAATAAAAAAAAAAAAGCAAAAAAATAAAAAAAATATTTAAAAAAACTAGGTATTATATTAATTTATATAAAAAATAAAATAAAAACATATGTTTTAAAATATTAAATAAAAATATTAAAAAAAATAGTTAAAAGTAGCAAAGCATACTTTTT